>LR751542.1:0-105269 GCA_902729485.2 Mus minutoides | reverse complement strand
TATATATATATATATATATATACATATATACATATATTTCTATAGATTCTTGAAGTGTTTTCTCAATAGAATGCTTTTTAAAGTAATCTAATCATAAAGGATTATTTCTTTATAAAATATTTAATAATAACAAACTATTAGTATTAAATATATGTAATTCAAAACAACTATGCATATAAATTACATTGATTTAAAAAGGTAAATACTGTGCATTCATAGATGAGCTAAGGTTTTTTTTTTTAAGTTACTTGATTTATTTTATGTGTATGGGTGTTGGTTCTGTATGTATGTCTATGCGCTAGCCTGAATATGGTAAGAACAGTTTCATCTAACAAAAAGAACTTTGGCAATACAGGCATTAATTCTTGATCTGGGATTATCTGATGAATGTTCCTTATCTCTCTTAAAGCTTTACTAATTTTTAGCTTAAAAACAAATAATTAAAAAAAAACTATTGAAATCTATGCAGGTAAATTAAAAAAATCTCCTACAACATTTATATTTTCTAATTAAAATATGTTCTTCTTCTTTTATACCCAAAGAGAGTTTAGAATACATTCCTTGTAGGTATAGAACCCTCAAAGGAAAGCTACTGAACTATAATTCTATCCTATTACCTATTATCTATTACCATTAGATGAGCAGGATCTTTCAAGTAAAGTCCAAATAATGTTTCAACTAGATTTTATAGAGATCACAAAATGGTATAAAGTTTTATGCATTCAAACATATGTTTGTTTCTGATCTCATTTCTCAAAATAAATCACGGCAGGTAAGATTTTATAAACCTTACTTCATTAGAATGCAGTAAACCCTAACTAGGGAGGAAAAAAGCTGATATTGAAATTCCCCAAGGCTTCCACAGTGACTCTTAACAAATGATCTATGAGACATTAGGCAATTTCACAAACACACAATGCTTCAGTTCCTCATGAGTTAAAACCCAGTGTTAGTGGTGTTTAGTTCAGTTTGTAGGAGGTGTGCTGGGATAATTTATGTTTGGAGGTTTTCATGTCCATCACTGACAATCTAGTCACCCACATGGCATATACAGGGATGGTTGTCAGGTATACTATCTGCCAGTTTGGTAACCTTTTTCTTCTTCACCCTGCTCCTTATAATGTTCTACTGAATCAGTCCAAGGAAAGTTTGAGGCCTTTCACCACAAAATCAGCTGCAGAAATGCAAACACCTTCACAGTCAAGACAGGAACTATTCAAACAACAGATAATTACGCAAGCTGTGGCCACTGGAGAAACATAAGTCCAAGGGCTTTCAAATTCAACTGTTTCTAATATACTGGATATAGAGAGTTATTCCTTTAGGCAATATTAACATAATAGTAAGAGAATGCTTCCAACCAGGAGTTTAATTTGAAGTGATAAAATGTGTATTAGGTAAGAAGACAAACTGAAATACATTCAATATTCAGAAAAAGTTTCTGTCAATATATTTTAATTCACAGGCATTCACTTTATCAGTTGTATGTAATGTGTTGTGGTGGATGAAAGCCTTCCATGTACCCTCTAGTTGGAGATGTAGCCAGGAGAGAAGAGTGGCATTTCACTTTGGCAGATGCAAGCATACTAGAAATTGTATCACAGACTTTGGACACAGTAGTTCTGCCCCTATGCTCTCCTCACGTTACATTAGAGAGCATGCTCCATAAGCTTTCTTTTTCACCCTAACTGAAGCAAAGTAGTGCCTACAAAAGTCATTGGGTTCCAGCCCACAATGGCTATTCCATTTTCAGTTTTTACCTAACAATCAACAGAACACACCAATTACACTATGCCCATTCCTTCAGGTATTTCACTGGGTTCCTGGACATCATGTTCCTCTTCTTCTAATTCATGACCTACATTTTCTTAGTTCCCTTTATTCCTTCTCGTTTCTATAAATATTAGCATTTGAACTTCTCAGAGGCTCAGTAATTATACTCCTCCCCTCATCCCTAAGTGAAATCCATCTAGTCTAATTAACTCAATGAGTGTCTATAAATAAACAGCTCTCTGTTCAGATTGCTTTCTTGAACTGTCCTCAATATATCTCATAGGCCACTTCTATGACTGCTTGGGAATCTAACAAGCAACACAGATTTATACAATCAAAATGTAACATTGATTCTCCTTCCTACAATGTTCCCACCCAGAAAATCACAAAGCTGTTTCTCTAGGTGCTCAGAAAAAAAAAAAAAAAAGTAACAGTACCATTTATTTTTGTCTTTCTAATAAATGCCAACTTAGTAAACCACACCAATAAGATATTCTTTAAATTTTATTGAGAGTTTAAATACTTCTTATATTCAAGCAAATAACAAAGTTACTTATAGTGATGAGGTTCACCAACATGAAAGAACAGTCAGTGCCATAGAAGATGAAAATTATAATTACTTTGATTTGATTATTAAACATCGGAGTGAGTTGTTATACTTCACCTATAAATATGTGAAATTCTTATGTGTCAGAAATAAACCTAAATAATATGCTATTAAAAATAGCAATATCACAATCTTCCCTGTGCTATCCCAGGGGGACCCCTATTCTCCTGCTGCCTCTCTGCACACCTTCATCAGACCTGAGGCTGCTGAACCATACAGAAATGCAGGTCTGGAAACCCACAGTCCAAGGAAACCCATCAGAGGTCTACCATACCAGGACCATAGCAGTTTACCCCTGCCACACACACACACACACACACACACACACTACCTACTAGAACAAGAACAGATCAAAACAATCCAGATGACTAAAAGCCCTCAAAAGAACACAATCAACTAAAGCTACGAGAATATGATACCTCCAAAACACAGCTACCTCCTACAAACCCTGGATATCCTAATACAACTGAAACACAAGAAAGTGTTCTTAAATCCATTCTTTTTTTTTTCAACTTTTATTAGATATTTTCTTCATTTACATTTCAAGTGTTATCCAGAAAGTTCCCTATATCCTCCCCCCTCCCGGCCCTGCTCCCCTACCCACCCTCTCCCACCCCTTGGCCCCGGCGTTCCCCTGTATTGGGGCATATAAAGTCTGCATAACCAAGGGGCCTCTCTTCATCTAAAATAAAAATTAGAAGTATTAAAATGGAAAAAAAAACTTGAATTCATCGAATAGTGTCAAAATGAAAATCAATATATATATATATATATATATATATATATATATATATATATATAAAACAACCCCAACAGTGAGTTAGCAGCTATTCCCAAAGAATCTTATAGAATTATGGAAGATGCAAACATTCACTACCCCATTTCATGAACAAATAGCCTATGAAAAAATGGTTTTAATTCCATATTTCAGAAAAGATATTAGCAACACTATGTTATACTTAATGCATATTACAATATATATTAAAACCTTAGGTATTAAGGAGGAGTGAATGAGAGGTGAAAAGGAGTAGAGAGACTAAACATTCTCTGAAATCTGAATAGACTCTGCAATTGAACATGAAAGAAATGATGTATAACTAGCTTTTAGATCCAGGTCTCAACACACTGATCAGTACCACTCTGGTCCATAGTGAACTTGTTTCTGGAGTCATAGTGTTTTGTAAATTATCTGAACATTGTGATGAATAAACTATAAGAGAGGCTGTGGCACTACATGGATGAAAAGAAGGACTCAAAGAGACCTAGCCTTCGCTATATCCCTACAAGTATGTGGGCAAGGCTGCTTTAGATATGCCAGACAAACCACCTTCAAATAGTTTTAGGTAAATGCTCATGAAACGGAAATGTGCATGAGAGCTCTTCCAATGTCCTTTAAATACAAAGTACAATACTTCATAGAATAGCTGTTATATCATTCTTTATAGTATTTTTCCCAACAAATTAATTAGATTATGATGATTGAATGTGCTGTGTCCTAGAGACACTTAGGCCACTTAGGCCAAGGTTGGTAGAGCTGTTTGGGAAGGTTTCAAGGGTGTGTCCTTGCTAGAGAATGTATATCACTTGAGGCTGGCTTTAAGATGAAAAGACTTTAGATAATTCTGGTTTCCTCTCTCTGCTTTAGGCTTGCAGTTTAAAAAATGTGCTTCCTGGTTTTGCCACTATGATGATTTCTACCTATTGCCATACTTTTTCAGCCATTATAGACACTCAGCTGCTAAAACTAAAAGCAAAATAAATTGCTCCTTCTATCAGTTTTCCTGATCATGAGGCTCTTTCACAGCAAGCAAAAAGAAATGATTCTAGACATCATCCTTCCTTAAGGTACAATCACACCTGGTTTTAGCTGAGTTTAAAGCCAATTAAGTAAGCTCTGATCCCCTTGATTCCACTCCTCAATTTTTCTCTTCAAAGTGTCCTACCAGCCCTTTAAAATTACATTAGTCTCTGATCTCAACCTTGTATTACATTTTTATCTCATTATGTTAATAGCTGGACCCTTGAAAGACAACCTTGTATGATGTCAGCCCTCTCTAATATTCTGATCCTTCCTACACTACATATCCCTCAATCTATAGCCTTTCTTGCATTTTGTTATTAAAGACAAAAATGGAAGAAAGAGGAGGAGGTAGAGGAAGAAGAAGAAGAAGAAGAAGAAGAAGAAGAAGAAGAAGAAGAAGAAGAAGAAGAAGAAGAAGAAGAAGAAGAGGAGGAGGAGGAGGAGGAGGAGGAAACAATAACAAAATACCCTGAAAAGAACAAAATGAACAAAAAGAAAAGCAAAGATGCAAAGAAGCAAGGGAACACATAGAGACACAGAGACCTACACATTGGCAAACACAGAAGTCCCATAAAAAAACACAAAATCAGAAACAATAATATTTAAACAAAAAGATAAAAAAAGAAAAGCTCCAAAAATACCATTGAGTTTATGTTCTGTTGGCCATATAATGCTGGACATGGGACTTATCCTTAAGACGAGTTTGTATATTCAGGGGGACTCTGTTGGAGAAAACTATTTCATTTGTGTGTAGTTTCAACTGAAGCTAGCTTCCAGGTTAGCAATTGGGGCTTGTGTCCACTTCCCTTCTCAGCACTGGTACCCCATCTGGCCCAGCCCTGGCATGCCCTATGCATGCAGCCATTGCCTTTGTGAGTTCAGATGTAAGCTGGCCCTGCTGTGTTTAGAAGGCATGGTTTCCTTGGTGCCCTCCATCCCTTCTTGCTCCTACAATCTTTCTGCCTCTTCTTCCACAAGGTTCCTTGAGCCATAGTGGGAGGTACCTAATGGAGACACCAATGGCTTCCTTTTCAATGTGTCTCTTTTGTCCCTGTTGGAAATCAAAGAGTTTCCCATGATAATTCTACTCTACTCCCATTTTAAGCTCTTTAGGAAGTCATAAAATTAGAATTGTGTGGCAAAGGATAAATTCCCATAAATTCTATCTTCTTTGTCTACAGCTGCTGATGAGGGGTATGCAGGGAACCCAATTAGATGTATATGCCTGGCCTTCTGAGAGGAAGAGTTTTATTTTGATAACAGAAAGAAAAATGTCCTTTCTTTGCAGTTGATAGTGAACAGTTATGAATTACAACCTAAGATGCTAATAAACTGCACTTAAGGTGAATCCAACTCTTACAGCTGGGATGTTTTTCTGAGATGGGATGTCATATTAGGGTAGGAAGGCTTCAAACATCACCTTGCTTCTGCCTTCCATGAATTTGTCAGGCAGGCATCATCATACCAGATATCCCTGAAAATGTAAACTGTCATGATTCCATAATCCATACCAATACTTTTCTTAGCCTGAAATTCCTATTACTTGTTTCAAAGCAGGCACATCACCATCCTAGTTTAATCTCTAATTGCTTCTTTATATTTTCCCTTAACTGCTGTTCACAGGCATATCCTCTTATTTCTAATCACTATCCTGATGTCTCTTCCTTCCTGTCAAGCCAATGCCTGACAACATTGCATCTCTCTTGATAATCCCACCATACTTTTATGCTGTTCCTTGTAGAGTAATGTTCTGCTTCTATCACTCTTTGGAGACTTCTATTTCACTGGGTAATTTGTCATGTCCTGTAGTGTGCTTGTCCCCTTCATAAAATTTGTAGGCTTTCAGAGACCATAAATTTTATTTTTGTTATTTCTTCCAAGGTAGTAAATACTTTTTAAGTAAACACACTGTCCATGCTCACTCCACAGAGCAGGAGAATTTCTGATTCCAGTTTCGCTGTCTACAACAGGAAAGCCCATGTCACATACAAAACCCTTATGTTCCAATCAATGTTAAAATGAGACTAGCAGTCCTAGTGAGTGTGTCTCCCCAGAGCATTTGTCCAGATGTTCTTACAATGTGCCTACCATTGTTTTGAATCTACACAGGCATATAAATCGCTAGACTAGAAAATACATAATTTTAAAAATAAATCTCCTTGAAGATTATGGAAGACAAAACCCATAATTTATTTTTGAAAAGTGTTTTCTGAATGGCCCAGTGCAATGGCAGGTGACTGCTATGTCTGCATCTGGATTCTCTCAGACTCAGCAAGGGGAAAGGGAAATTTGAAGTCAGCCTGGGCAGCATGGCAAAGTACTTCCTCAAGAGAAGTGTTTATAAGTATGCAACAGAAACACTTCTTTTAAGTGACAAAATGTTTATAAATATTTATTGACAAAACAGTAAACAAATAACCCTGGGAAACAGATTGTGGTGGGAGCAGTAAGTAAAATGGATAGGGTATGACTAAAATGAGTGATCCTCCTACAACCATGGATAAGTCTCTGCTAATTGAGACTTCAAATGGATGGGAATTATATCTTGCAGAGATGGTTGATAGTCTATCATATCTCCCAAGAATTGCAACAATGGCATTCCAAAAATACTTGACAGCTTTCCTAAAATATGCTGAATTTCTTTTACGAAATTCCTTCTGAGATGCTCAGCTCTGACAAGGTTATCTCATCTACCAGAGAGTTAACGTCAGCTACAAAGCAACAAAACCACATTTAAGAAAATATATTTCTGGTTTGATATAACCTGTCATTACAAAAGAATGTGTAATTCTCCACTTTGTATTATCCTTTCACTACTTATAATAAAATGTGATAGGGATGAAGTACCAACATATTAAACAATATTTTCTATTTACAGGTGTTTTTCTTTGATTAGGTGGTAGGGATATTGAGGAAGCATGATGATGAGCAGAGTCTTTATATGGTGTTTGTATCCCACCATAAGATTGCACTTTCCCAAATGGTGTTCTCTTGTTGTCTTTGTGCAATGCTGTCTCCCATAAATACTGTGTAGCCTTCATCACAGACAGTCACAGAAAGTTCACCCTTGCCCTGTAGCATATTTAATCCCCACTGGTTTCGCAGCCTTGTTTACCCATTAAGATTCTAATATGCATATTTTGGGGGTTCTGTTTGTTGATCTGCAATCTCTCTTGGTAAAACATGGAAATGTATTACCTCTCAAAAAGGAAAAATAAATACAGCCTGGGAAAGTATATCTTGGCATTTTCAGTCCCTGCTACTGCTGCACATTGTCTGCTCATCTGCCTTAGTTTGTCTGGGTTTCACAGACCTTAGATGATGAAGTATATGCAAATTAGGGACTGCATCACAATGCATTTCATAATCATCTGTTAATCTCATTTAGGAAATTAATTAACAACAACTGAAACAATGGGGTGTCCAAGTTTATCCATTTAATTGTATTCAAACTTCTGTCATAAAATATTGAAAATGTACCTTCTGTTGAAGCCTCATTTATGGATAAGGCTGAGGAGGGTTGAGTGGGGAATGGAGTGGGTATTGATGAATATGACCTTGCACTAAAGTGATCGATTGTCGCTTACAAAAGATTGATCCATAAAAGGTGGTAATACCTATTTCTGAAAGCCTGGCCTCTGTGAACTCAATTGCAGGTGAGCATTCTCATTCAATGAATAGAGCTCCAAGACAGGCAGGAAGACAAAATGAAGAATCATGTCAAGGTCCACTCCCCTCGACAATCAGTCCTGAGAGGTTAGTGAGCTGCCAGGACTCTAGGCAAGAAACCTATGCATGGGTCATAAAGACAAAAGCACAAACTCAGCCACACAGATAGGATATGTATGTTTTATTTATTTATTTATTTATTTATTTATTTATTTATTTATTTATTTTCATCTAAGTTTCGCAAACTGACTATTAATAGATCCACAAGTATCACTTTAGGATTGAAAGGTTAATGGGAGATACTGGACTTGGGACAATAGTTTTAGTCTTCTATATCCATTTATAAGCTATGAAAACTGTAAAAGTATAGCACAGCATGTCTGCCTAACAAGAAAGGCCAAAACAAAATGCAGAAAGGCTGTATACTTTGAATCTGTTCAGGAATTGAATATGCCTTAAAAGTGAAAAGAAAATAAGTTGAGAAAAAGTCAAGAGCATGTAGGAAAATAACTCTCTCTCTCTCTCTCTCTCTCTCTCTCTCTCTCTCTCTCTCTCTCTCTCTCTCTCTCTCTCTCTGTCAACTTAAGAACACTATAACAAAGATCATAGCGAAACCTGAAATAGAATAACACTGGCTAGGTTACAGTCAAGTACTTTGCTGACTGAATTCATAGAGAATTCCTTCTAGACTACAGGAAAGCTTTGACAGCCATTATTGCCCAGGGGAAGGAAGGCATGAGGGTTGCCATGGAAAAGTTGTAACATAAAGTTCATGCTCCTTTGAAACTTCTAAATTCTAAAGCAAATGCATGGACCCACTGTTTAAATGAATCACTGTTAAGATTAAAAAAAAAAAAAATACCCGTTTCTCTTTCTGTATGGTATGTGTGTTGTTATTTTTTTCTTTTATATTGCATATTTTCTTTATTTAAATTTCAAATGTTATCTATCCCCTTTCCCGGTTTCTCCCCTCCCAGAAACCTTCTTTTCTATCCTCCCTTCTTCTGCTTCTATGAAGGTGTTCCTCCCCTCACCCACCCACTCCCACCTCCCCATCCTTGATTTCCCTACACTGGGGCATCTATGGAGCTTTCATAGGACCAAGAACCTCTCTTCCCATTGATGTAGGACAAGGCCATCCTCTGCTACTTAAGTTATTATGAATATGTATAGGTGTATGCAAGCACCCTCATATGCAAAGCCTCATGTAGAAGCCAGAGGCTCACATCAAATGTCTGCCTCTACTGTTCCCCACATTATTTTATGAGACAGAGTTTTCCCAAAACTGGGAACTCCCTGTTTCTTCCAGACAGGTTGTCTCTGAGCCTCTGGGTCACCTGTCTCTGATCCCTGACACTTCTCTGTAAAATACAATTGTTTGCTTGGCTGCTACCAATCAATACTGGGGGCCTCATGTGTTCAGACATCAAATATCCACTACTCTGTTCAATGTTTCTCCAGATCTTTTTTTTTTTTTTTATACATTTAGATAACCATATCTTAAATCATTGTCAAAAGATATTTTGACTCATGAATTACACTCCTATTTCAAAGATACTATTGAAAAGTATAAGGCCAAAAGGTTCTAGAATTTTCTTTAAAATAAACACCAACATAATGTATAAAAATCATGAAAATGAGGCAATAAATGTTTTTATGACACTCTGAGGAGAGTAGTAGAGGATACATCCTAGTCAGCCTTATACTATGTTCTCACATAATAGAATTCTCTGTGATCCATGTGTGATGTGCAATTCAACCTTGTCAAAATTCAGGGGGAGCAGGACCATTTGAAATAAATTGAAACGTCAAAATACTGTAAAAAGAAATCCAAGCATGATATAATTGTGAGTTTAATTGCAAGTATTACAAGCCCAATGCTCAAAACATGAAATAGAATGAGATTTTTAGCAGGATTGAGCTTTGAGAATATAAGTACTAGACATTGAAATATGTGATGGAATTAATAAAGCAATTTGTTAGAAAAGGGTCTACTGTCTTGCATCAGAGAATGCTTTATGTTATAGTTATAGGCACAAGTTTCACTTCTATAAGAGAAAGATTAGCTAGAAACCGCCCAGCCAACAAGTGTTAGAGACAGTTCTAAAGCCGTGGCTCGCAACTTGTAGGTTGCAATCCTTCTAGGAGCCACATATCCTGCATATCAAATATTTACATTGCAATTCGTAACATACCAAACTTATAGTTATGAAGTAGCAATGAGATAATTTCATGGTTGTGGGTCGCCATAACATGAGGAACTGTTTTAAAGGGTCACAGCATCAGGGAGGTTGAAACCACTGCTAAAGATTCTCCCAGTTTTCTCCTCCAAGTCTTATTGTTTTCGTGTGTGTGTGTGTGTGTGTGTGTGTGTGTGTGTGTGTGATGTACATTAATATGCAAAGAAAATCATTATTTTTTTTACTTAGAGTAAAACAAACATATTTAACCAATGATAATATTTTAATTCAAATATCTCTTTTTCCACACTGTATTTTAATCAGTTGGAAAAAAAATATGATAGAACCAGTTTTTTGACATTATTAGGTCAGCATTTTTCTCCATATTTATGCAAGGATAATCATTTGAACCACCTTGATAACCTGGTTCCCACACATAGAACTTGCCATCTTAGCTCAATGGAATGTATAATTATAGTAGTTCCCACTTTACAGACAAGGTTACCCAGACTTCCTACATTAAAAAAATATTTTCTTAGCCAGGCGTGGTGGCACACGCCTTTAATCCCAGCACTCTGGAGGTAGAGGCAGGTGGATTTCTGAGTTCAAGGCCAGCCTGGTCTACAAAGTGAGTTCCAGGACAGCCAGGGCTATACAGAGAAACCCTGTCTCGAAAAAACAAACAAACAAACAAACAAACAAACAAACAAGATTTTCTTGTTCCACTTAACTTATGAAAGATCACACATGAAGAACTTGAGCACCTCATCACAAGACGGAAACGTGTATGGGTGGCTCAAGAGCCTCTAACTGTCCAAGAATCACTGCCATTCATCATGCCTCTCTACAGATCAAACCTACCCTTTACGAATGTGAAGAGAACTGTTTATTAGGAAGGATTCATTTTAAGTTGAATTTGAAATGTAAATATATTTACTTTCTTTTGCTTGAGAACTCATAACTTTGGATAAGAGACATTTCACAAAGCCTTGTGCTTCAGAACACTTAGACCTCAGCAGGTGGTGAACTGGGAGGTTATTAAACCTATAGTCATGGACTGCTCATCTGATGGCCACCCTTATGTGTTAGGGGCTTTAGCTATATCTGTACACATAAATATATGTACTTATAGCTCTAGTCATGTTCATTTATATATTAATGATGTGTGAATGTATATGTGGTTGTGTCTACATTATCCTCCACTCCTTATATTTTATTTCATGTACATGGATAGGAAATGAATTATATTTTGCTCCCTTTCCAAATGACTTTAAATTGTCACTACTGACACAATTATCTGAATATGCACTTATGTAAAAGGAAGTTAATTGGCTAGATTTAAAGAAAGCTAGATATAAAAAATTAACTCAAATAGTTGTCATTAGTTAACCTTGTGAACTTGGGAAAACTTCTGTTACTTACAGGTATTAATTTCTTCACACAAGTTTAACTATATGTGGACTAAAGGTTTACTTCAGTGTGAACTAAAAAGGTAATTTTAATCCACTGAATATTTAATGTAAGAAATACTAATTACAAATAAGAAACACATGGATGAAAATCTGAAACTATTGAGCATATCTTAAAATAATTTTTTCAAAGTTAGATTTTCTGTTCATGGATAGGCATTATGAAGACCTCCTCCTTTTGGAACTCCTTCTCTTTGGAACCTAAAAATATGTAGAAATTATTTCAAACTTTGGGATCAGGTGTTGCCCAGTGCATTATAATTTCCATTGAAAATTATAAAAGTATCTTCATATTCACAACCATAGTAAATATTCTTAAGGTTTCTTAATTTACAATTTTCTTCAATTTTTAATATATACACCAGAATTTAGGAACCAGTGCTTAAAAACAATCTAATCTTTTAGCAAGGGAGTGAGAGACTGCAGTGTTCTCCATTTAAAAGCTGTATTAGACAGACCATGACCTAAAACAAGCATGGTGATGGACTATCAAGGTCTTAGTACAAAGGGAAAAAACTTATTCATGTATAGATACTTCTTTGCAGACTTGTACAGAGCTTGTTAGAATACACCAGTCCACAGTGTTTATTACATGTCATGTGGACAGCCTCAAAATCCTCTGTCTCACTGTTATACATACACCAGATCCTCCTTGGCAAAGCATTAAGTGTGAAGTGGAAACTGGATCCCCAAAGTAAATGTACTTTTAGTGTATCTTGCTTGAGAATCCTGTGTTAATATAGCCTGTATTTATCTTATGGACTTAACTAAATGAATAACAGGAAACCAAAAGAACAGGACAAAGCAGACCAGCTGTGCAGGTTCAACTAAAATAGGGCATTTGTGTAAGTCCTGGTGTGTGATTGGCTGGACAGTTACTTATGTGGTTCCTCATTCAATCAAAAGTTGCCATTCAATGTTCTTGTTTTATTGATAATGAGTACACCAATGATTACATCAATGAGAATGTTATTTCAAAAGTGATTTGTTTAATATGGAGAATTAAAACAATACTAACCAGAGTGTGGAAAGAAAACAAAATGGTAGTGTGTATGTCTGAGTAAATGACTTTGTTTCACCTTGAAAGATAAGAGATGTCCAGGTTCTACAAGTGGATTCAGCTGTTGGTCTGGAATTGCACTTAAATTTTCAATGTAAGAATGTCAATTAAAAGAATGTCATATTTACCTATAATGAATAAACTAATTTTGAAAGTAGGTTTTTAAAAAGTAAGAGAAAGCATTTTATGGGGGGAAAAAAAATCACTGTCTACACTGTAAAAACCACCTGAGGAAAACCTCCATTGAAGTCAGGAAGGATTGCTTCTGGCTCATGGGTTCCAGGATTTCACTCCATCTTGTAAAGGAGTGTGTGGTAGACACCATTACTGCAGGTAGACAAGAATCAGATAAAGAAAGAGCCCTATATGATCTGGCTTTCTCCCAGTCCCCATCTTATTCTCCCATTCTCCCCAGGTTCTTAGCTATGGGATGGTGCAGCAATATTATCTCCATGGTAAGTTTCCTTTTGTTTTTAGTGAATCCACCCTGGAAATGGCCTGCAGACATACTCTAAGCTCTGTGTCAGTAGCATAAGTATCATTCAAGCCCATCAACTAGACAGTAATGATTAACCATCATGAGAAAACTCAGGTTTGTGTATATAATTTTAGAATGACCGTACTGTTGATAAACTGAATAAAAAGTTCAAAGGAAACACTGTTTCCTGAATTTGGGGATAGTTTCATTGTGTACCAAACAAAATCTGACCCACTCTTCTAGGTGCCTCTCTAATCTAATGTGGGGTACAGGGGATGCACTGTTACTAGTACTGAATGGAAACATTACATGAGAGTGGTAGTTATTGTTTCTGGAGAATTCACACTGTAGTCTAGTCATCATTACTCTCTTTGGCATCAGATTGGGGTATCATAATGGGTTTCTTAAAAGTTTATAAGAGCATTCACCACTTCACGTACATCACAAGCTAATTTTTGATTGTAACACAAAAAGATGAGCTGCGATTCAGTACTCTGTACTATGTGTCAATTGCTATGGAATGGAAAAAGGACTGAAGCCAAGGTCAGAACACTTAGAGTCATATGTGGGTCTGCTGCTCAGATAAATGTGTTTTGAACAAGCTAGCAAAATCATCGAGACTTTCTATTAAATGACAGAAGTTGTCCAAGTTTTCAGTCCCAGGGCTGTTCTCTCCAATGTGATTGTAGAAAGTTAAAAGCCTTTAGTCATGATCAGGAAACTGGCTAGCTGTGCAGATGAGCCCAGAACTCAGTTATTTTAGCATGCATTCTAACAACCCTATAACTAGAAGCATGCCCTGTACATCTCTAAAAACCAACAAGAAATGAATGTTGAAAGCTTTTTAAATGACATTTTACAGAAGAAAAAACAAACATATTTTCTGCAAAAATTTCAAAGTACTAAATACAATTTTATACAAATAACCAAAGGTTTGTCTATGCTTAGAAATTTATGGAATGAAGTTTTATATTAATTAATTTCATAACAATTTTTCTAAATTATGAACCAGGTTATAGATGAAAATAATAGTTTATATTAAATAGAATACAAATGTAAGCAATTCTGAATTATAAAAGAATAATAAATATTATGTTTCATTAACTGCTTTATAATTTCTTTATATACTACATTTCAACACCATAGCCAGGAAATATGGTTAATGTTCTGTTATTATGTTTATGCTATAATATAAGGACTTCCTTAGGTGATACCATAAATGAAATAAATGTTTACTACTAAAAATCAATGCCACTAGCCATGCTGACCTCAGACGTCATTAGAAGCTTTTGAGAGACACAAATTGTACCATAAGTATAAACTGTAGAGATTCACTAAATCCTGTATACTTGTAACTGGGTGGGTGCTACAGATCTGCAGACACAGCAATCAAGAGGCTGAGGTAATTAGATCCCAAGTTTGAGGCCAGCCTAAGCTACACAGTTACTTCCATGTAAGCCTGGACTAACATGGTGGACCCTTTGGCAGACAAACAAATAAATGAAGCTTACAATCTGCTATGAACTGGGAGTGGTGGCACCTGTCTAAAGTCTCAGCACTAAGGAGTCAGGAAATTTATTAGTTACAGGACCAGCCTTTGTTGTCATGTAGCCACACCTTCCCTCAAGGAAACAAACAAAACCTTCTTAGTAAATAGACTTCTATTACTATGATGATTACTTGTGTCTCTAAAATGTCCCTGGAGATTGTGAATTTGGATCTCAAAGTTGGTGAGAGACTAGAATTTCTTTATTATTTATTATTATTATTATTATTATTATTATTATTATTGTTGTTGTTGTTGTTGTTATCATTATTGTTATTGTTATTATTGTTATTAAGGCATTTTTATTAGATATTTTATTAGATATTTTCTACATTTGCATTTCAAATGCTATACCCTCTACCCACCCTGCTCCCCAACCCACCCCCTCTTGCTTCCTGGCTCTATCATTCTTCGATACAGGGGCATATGATCTTCGCAAGACCAAGGACCGCTCCTCCCATTGATGGTCAACTAGGCCATCCTCTGCTACATATGCAACTGGAGACACAGCTTGGCGGGGTAGCATTTCTTAAGGTCCCAATAGTTAATAGGGAAGATCTCCTGTAATGGTCAATGTAAAAGTGACATTGTAGGCTAGGTTCCTGCTAAAATCCTCATTCACACAATTACAGCATGCATAAAGGGACTAGGTGCATTTTAAGTGCGTATGGTGCCAATACCAGTGGCCTCTCTAACCAAGTCAGAAAAGCCTAGTGTCTTTCCTATGGCTATCCAAGGAATCTTTCAATGATACCTCCACACACATTCATTCAGTAGATCTGCATCCACTGCAAGTCCTCTAACATGATTTCCTTTGCTGTCTGTTGCATGTTCATCCAAAGATTCATTGGCATTTGCTAGCAAACACTTGGATTTGAACATAGTGACTTTTGAGGAAGCAGAATGTTAAACTTGACTGTTGTGCAATACTCAAGGGAAACTAACATGATTTATCGTGCATCGATTACACGTCATGCACTACTATGCCAACCTAACAGAATTTGATGAGAGAGTTCTTATTAATAGATAATTAATCTAAATCTAAAACCAAGTATGTGAACTATAGTTTCACAGTTAGTTAATAAAGTGGACAAGGGGCAAAAATGGACTGCTTGCTCTCACCTGTGGGATTTTTAAAACACCTAACCCTGAGAAAGAGAAAAGAGTGGCTACTAAGAACTGAGGGTGGAGGCAGGGACAAGATGTTGGACAAACAACTTATATACTGCAAACTGTATACATTGAAGGTATAAAGTACATTGCTTCTATGTATGAATACATAGAAATTACTGCACTTTGTGAGTATATATTTATACATATGTGAATATTTTGAATTGTGAATATATTTACATATGAATAAATATTAATGTATATGAATACATAAAAAGTATTATACTTTATACATAATACCTTGAACATAGAAACTCTCTCCATTAATTTCCTCTCTTTTTATTCCTTTCTTCCTCATTTTTGACACATTTTAGTACAATGTAGCCATATGGGTCCCATGTCTAGGAGTTAAAAACAAAAAGCAAGCAGGTAAGTTGATAGCTAGGTTAGTAAGGCTGTTGGAGGCAGTCCTGTCACAATGTGACAAGAAATAGAAACAATGCTCCTAATACATTATTTATATATGACTTGCATTAAGTATCTTAATCAACTGAAGAAGAGATAGTGAACAGTGGTGAGGGCAGCTAAAAGCTACGAAAGACTAAAATTATGAGTCACTTCTTGAGCTCTTATCCTTCCCATATGTCTAAAGTGTACTAAAATGTGTCAACAATGAGGAAGAAAGGAATAAAAAAAACAGAGAAAATTAATGGAGAGAGTTTCTGTGTCCAAGGTATTATGCCTAGGACTTACATCAAAAATAACTGAGCTTTCTATATTGTTTCTGTTTCTTTCACAGATGAAGTTACCCCTGAATATCACCAGGAGTAGAATGTAGGCCTTTCTGACTGGAAGAAAACACATTCTCAGACACATGTGTTTGTCCTGTGCTGGGAACTGCTCAATGCCTTCTATCAGTCCCAGTCCACATAAGAAGCAAAGGAAATGCTCTTGTTCTAAGTGTGTTCTTTTTCTGTCATGTGCATAGATGTTTTGAGAATATTCTTGTTGATTCCTTAAAATGAACATTTGCATTGTAGTTTTGAGAAAAGTGACACACAGTTATAGAGACACAGGATGCAGGTGTGTTCTTGAAAAACACACTTAGACTTGTTATTAAACAAAAATAGAGGAAAATGTGCCTCGAGATGTTCTCAGTGACAATGAGAATGGATATCATGAAATGTCCTGTGGAATCCCTCTGCTTCCCGATCATGTACCGTGGGTGTTTTCTGCCTAAATAGATGTGCCTGCTCTTGTTATTTGCTGAATTCCAGCCCTCTCATATTTTTTCTCCTCTGAGTAAGATTTGTTCTTGCAAAAGTGTTCCTGACTCAATAAATCCTTTTATGCATCTTAACTGTCGCCTTGGAAGAGACAATCAAACAGTTTATTGAGTGATTATATAATTTTAGTCCTCTGGAGTAAAATATAAGTTCTTAGAGGCAGGGATCTAACTTAGTACTGCAGCTTTAGTTGCCTAGCAACAATCCTTTGTATTGTGGCTGCCCAATGAGTATATGTTGAATTAAATTAACTTACACATGTCACTAGCATGTTCATGAATGATGAGAAACTCACTTGAATTGAAACAATGTTCCACTTTATGTCCCTTAGTCCTGATTGCCTGCATCCTGTGTCTCTATAACTGTGTGTCACTTTTCTCAAAACCACAATGCAAATGTTCATTTTAAGGAACAACAAGAATATTCTCCAAACATCTATGCACATGACAGTATCCAAAGGTATAAGAAATATAAACCACAGATCCTTAACTTGGAGCACGATTAATAACAAATATACTAAGATGATCAGAGCATGGTGAAGACATAAGGACATGACTGCACTGGATAAAGAGTAATAAAGACAGAGTTCACTAAGTGACAGAGATGGGGTCCTCAGACAGTGACACAGAGAGAAGGCAGGGGGCATGCTAGAGCAGTGTAGAAACCACATGTGAAGGAAGTCAAGGATGCCTGTTTGGTTCCTGTGTAGGTGAAAATACTGTGGAAAAATTCAATACGAAGACAAAATAGGGTGTAATAATGTTTCTACTGCTCACCCCATGATCTCAGCTAATGAGGAAGACCACAAAGAACTGCTTTCAATACAGGAAGACCATCTTAGTATATTTCCCTTTTCTAAAGTCAGAAAATGCATGCTTAGGAGACTTGGAAGTATAAAGACAAACAAACAACTGGGATTTTTTTTTTCTTTCAAGAAAGATAACCAGACTCTATTATAGAAAAAAAAAAAGAAACAAGACTGTATGAGTGTCTGTGTGTATGTATGTATGTTTATGCTAAGTGTATGTTGTGAGTGGGTGTACTACGTGGAGAGAGAGAGAGAGAGAGAGAGAGAGAGAGAGAGAGAGAGAGAGAGAGAGAGAGAGAGAGAGAGAATGCATATACAACAGGAGAGTAGATGGGCTGTTGTGCTTCTAAAACTATACAGGTAAAGACAGCAGGTTTCCAGTAGTGAAGAGTCAGGGATCAAATATAGTTCAATGCATAAAAATAGCCCAAAGCGGAGAGTGTGGCCATCATGTACCCATTATGTCACTGTCAGTTCCCTAACTCTATTGTCACCTTTTGATCAGTAGCAAGCCAGATGCCATTAGGATGTTGAACCACAATCAATCCATGGAAAGATGTCACACATCAAGTCCCAGCTTGTTTCCAAGAGAACTGAAAAATATAACCCTACCACAACAACAGAGAAAAGGAACATGACTTGAGGGTTAATTATAACATTTTGATCTCTGTCAACTAGGAAAAGAAAGAACATTTAAAAATGATTTATTGCCTCCCACCCTGTTCTGAGCCCTGTTTTTCTTTGAGAAAAAAAAAATCATATATGTAACAACCCTGATTTAAATAATCCAATATCTTCTTTTTATAGTAACAAAACATGGGCAATACTTACAAACATAGTTTACTGTTAAACATTTGCCAGTCTGTAATTGAAGGATGTCTGAAACTCATGGAGGGATTTATGAAAGAATAAGAATAATGTAAGCAAATGACCGTAAAAATCAATTTCTCCACCTCTGAAAAGAAATGTTGACACTTAAACTGTTGGACTGGAAAAGCAAATCAGATTTGACTGCCTACAAGATGGTTCAGCTTGGGAAATAAAGTGAATAACAACATTGGTTATGGTGATTCTATTTGTAATATTACTTTATTGTTTAAGACATTCATAATTCGTATGACACAATTGGATTAATTCATGCTCCATCCATACCTACTCCTCCTGCCACCCTTCCCCTCTCTTCCTAATACTCCCTCCTAGGTTCACATTATGTTTGGAGTGGTTTGGTTTGGTTTGGTTTGGTTTGGTTTGGTTTGGTTTGGTTTGGTTTCATTTCTTTTCGTTTTGTTTCCTTTAGTTTTGCCCACTGAGATTTTTTTTTTTTTATTGTTGTCAATATATGCAATAGGTATAAGGCCACCTACTGGAGCAGCATAGCCTCCCAGAGCTTGCACCCACAAAAAAACCTGACTCTCTCACCCAGAAGCCCAATTGTTGGCAGCTCCTTAGTTAGGAGTGGAATTCATGAGACCCTTTCCCACACATGTCAGGAATGTGTTTGTATTGAACTTGTGCACATTTTGTGCGTGCAGTTACAGCTGCTGTGAGTTCAAAAGTGCAAATTGTTGTTAGTTTCCTTTCTTTTCTAATTTAAATTTAATTTATAATTATATATTTTATTTATTCACTTTTCATCCTGCTCATTGTCCCTCTCTCTGTCTCCCATTCCCATAATCCTTCCCCATCTGTCTTACCCTTCTCCCTTGAGCAGGTGGGGCCCCCCAATGGGTATCTCCCTACTATGGCACATTAAGTCTTTGTGAAGCCAGGTGCATCCTCTCCTACTGAGGCCAGACAAGACAGCCCAGCTAGAAGAATATAGCCCACATACAAGCTTTTGAGATAGCCCACACTCCAGTTGTTCAGGACCTACATGGAAACCAAGCTGCATATCTGCCACATATGTGCAAGGAGGCCTAGGTCCATCCTGTTTATGTTTTTTGGTTGGTGGTTTAGTCTCTGAGATCCCCAAGGGTCCAGATTACTTGATTCTGTTTTCCTTCCTGTGGAATTACTATCCCCCTGGGGTTCGATCCTTTCTTTGATAGAAGAGGCAGATGGAAGGATGGAACTGAGTGGTAGAGGGGATAGGGAGAAGAATAGGGGATTCAGGATAGGGAGAAGAATAGGTGTGGGTAGGGACAGGATGAATGGCCAGATGGCCATGAGAATAAATGGAAATCTACAAAGGACAGAGTATTGAGGTGGAGGGCATCTCCAGGAAGAGACAGAGACCTGGGATAAAGTAGGCACCCAAGAATCAATGGGGGTAACTAATAGCTGTGATTCACTGCATTAGGGATATAGAACCTGGAAAGGCCAGCTTCTGTTGCCCCGCAGAAACTCCAATGGATCACTAAGGACATAAACCCACCCAAAAAATTTTAGACTCCAAAATTAAACTTTCTGCAATAAATGCAGGGATAGAGGATGGAACAGAGACCGAGGGAATGGCCAACCAATGACCAGCCCACTTGGGACCAATTCCATGGGCAAGCACCATTCCTTGACAATATCAATGACACTCTGTTATATTTGCAGACAGGAGGGTAGTATGGCCGCCCGCTGAGAAGCTCCACCTATTGTGTGGACTCAGACAAATGCACACACCCACAGCCAAACAGTGGGTGGAGCTTGGGGACTCTTATGGAAGAATAAGAGGAAGGACTGCATCCCTTAAGAAATCTAGACTACCCAAGATACAATTTACTAAACACATGAAACTCAAGAAGAAGGAAGATCAAAATGTGGACCCGTCACCCCTTCCTAGAATTAAGAACAAAGCATACATTGAAAGAGTTACAGAGATCAAGTGTGAAGCTGAATCCAAAGGATGGACCCAATGATTGTGGCTGCCAGGGATCCATCCCACAATCAGCCACCAAACATAGACACTATAGCATATGCCAGCAAGATAGTGCTGAAAGGGCCCGGATATAGCTGTTTCGTGGGAGACTATACCAATGCCTGGCAAACATGGAGGTGGAAGCTCACAGTCAGCTATTAGATAGAACACAGGGTTCCCAAGGAAGGAGCTAGAGAAAGTACCCAAGGAGCTGAAGGGGTCTTCAACCCTCTAGGTGGAAGAATAACATGAACTAACTAGTACCCCCTGAGCTCATGTCTCTAGCTGCATATATAGAAGAGGATGGCCTAGTTGGCCATCATTGGGAAGAGAGGCCCCTTGGTCAAGCAGACTTTATATGCCCCAGTACAGGGGAACGTCAGGGCCAAGATGTAGGAGCGGGTGGGTAGGGGAGCAGGGCCGGGAGGGGGGAGAGTATAGGGAACTTTCTGGATAACATTTGAAATGTAAATGAAGAAAATTTCTAATAAAAGTTGGGGAAATAAAAGAGAATAGGAACTCCACAGGAAGCATAGAATCAAATGATCTGTTGTGTTTTTAATCACAGCTTTCAACTTACATTGTCTCCTTCTCTCTCTCTCTCTCTCTCTCTCTCTCTCTCTCTCTCTCTCTCTCTTTGAGTTTTTATGGTTGATTTTTTTCAAATTTTTATTAGATGTTTTCTTCATTTACATTTCAAATGCTATACTGGAAGTCCCCTATAACCCCTCCCACCCAGCTCCCCTACCCACTCACTTCCACTTCATGGCCCTGGCATTCCCCTGTACTGGGGCATTTAAAGTTGTAAGACCAAGGGGCCTCTTTTCCCATTGATGGCCAACTAGGCCATCTTCTGCTACATATGCAGCTAGAGACAGGAGCTCTGGGGGTACTAGTTAGTTCATATTGTTGTTCCACCTATAGGGTTGCAGACCCCTTCAGCTCTCTGGGTACTTTCTCTAGCTCCTCCATTGGAGGCCCTGTGTCCCACCTAATAGATGACTATGATCATCCACTTCTGTATTTGCCAGGCACTAGCATAGCCTCATCAGAGACAGCTATATCAGGGTCCTTTCAGCAAAATTTTGCTGGCATATGCAATAGTGCCTGCATTTGGTGGCTGATTATGGAATGGATCCCAGGGTGGGGCAGTCTCTGGGTGTCTCTATCTCTTTAAACAGCATTTATTATCCTTACCATACAAACGCTACTAAACTTCACCATAAGTCTACAATTCATCAAATTTACTCATAAAAGTAGTTTGTTTTTCATCACCATTACCAAATACATCAATTATTGATGCTCCTATAAAATTAGATAAATTAACATACCTACTGCCTTCGACCAATATCTATTTACCAAGTATCTATGACAAATACATAGGTATATAAAAATCTCATGTATATTAACACAAATTTGAAGCAGCAATTATTATTATATCTGTGTAGACACAAAGATAGATCCATGTGTTCTTCTGAACGTTGGGCAGCTCACAGAATGACAGGATGAAAATTTGGAACAGGGAATTTTATCTAATTTCAAAAATTGCTCACTTTATCCAGTGTAGTGACTAACATTCTGCTCTTCAAACATCTTGTGGAATATTTGAACTCCACGTTCTTGTGGAAATGACAAGAGATCATTCAATGTAAGAAGAAAACTTCAGTCTAATGAAGATAGTTTATCTTTCAAGAGAAACAGGTCTAGGAACATTGGCTTAGGACTCAGAATCAGAAGAGTCTAGAGATCTTTCACTTCCCCCTAGTGAGAAGGCAAATTCTTGGTTTAGAACGACTCTTACTTACATTGCTTCCCTCCAGTAATCCCATAAGGAGATAGTAGAGATGGTGTTGAAGAAGTAGCTTTCTGCTTTCTGCCTAATTTTGCAATTAAGATTATGTTGTAACAATTTTCAAATTGATCCCCCATAACTTTACCTCTGTGTGTGTGTGTGTGTGTGTGTGTGTGTGTGTGTGTGTGTATCTGCATGTGCCCTGTGTGTCCTGCTTATCTGTTTTGAGATAAGGAGAAAATCTTGGTTGTCATTCACTCTCAGGAACAATCCATTTTGTTTTTTGGTGGTAACATCTTTTGGTGGGATAGAGGACTTAAGAAAATCTTGGCTGTCTGGACAGTGAACCCCAGGGATTCTCCTATATCTTTATCCCCATCACTAGGGTTACAAAGGCAGAGCATCACAACTGGTAGATTATGTGAGTGATGAAGATGGTATCCAAATCTTCATGCTTGTGTTATAAGCATGTCATTGAATAACACATCTCCCTAGTCTCTGCTTCCCCAACCTCTTTGGTATTTTCTTAAGAATAAATAAGTATCATAGTACATAACTTTATAAACAAATAATGGTAGCACAGAAACTAATCCTGAAAGTTTTCCTGTGGTCTCTACATGTGCATGTATTCAAGTGTATGCAAACACACACCCGCGTGCGCGCACGCGCGCGCACACACACACACACACACACACACACACACACACATACACACAATTATATGTAAGAGCCAAGACTTTTCAGTCCAATGATTTCATTCCAAAGTTCACTTTCAAGAGCAGAGACCTCTAGCTAAACTAGCTAAACCTTTAGCTACCACTTCCTAAGTGCTTTCGGTTCATCACACAAGACAGGATGAAAGCATCACATTAAACTCTATTACTCAAGGATGAGCACAAACCTTTAAACAGCCAGTGGCTACCTACCAGCTGATCACAGCCTACTCCAACAGCTCTAGTACCAAAGTATAAGGTAATAGTCATTTAGCTAATGACTGAGAGAAAACATGTAGATGGTCTTAAGATAAACTGATTGGTGGTGAGGTGGTCTGGTCAACAATCATCTTTTATACTGCACAGAAATATTTCCTTATTTTCACAATACAAGATATATAACTTTACTGATGTGCAGTAACTAAACATTAACCACATTCACATGGAAGGGAACCTCTCGAGACTCAAGGAGCTCTGCTGATCTGATTACTAGCTGGAACATAAATGTCAATTAAGCTAAACACTGAGACATAATATCACAGTGGTTTAAAACATGAGCCATGCCACCAACTGTGCAAAACTGTTACTAGCTCCAGCTTCTGCACTCATGAAATGGAGGTGATAAAACATTCTCAAATAATGAGAATTAATAAAGTAATATATGAAAAACACTTTGAGTGGTGAGGACTCAATAAATCTGGTACATGTCTACCTTACTACTAAAGACCATATTTTTACCTAACTACACTGTCAAAATTATGGAAATTTAGAGTCAAAGAAATTTAGAGCCTTCAGGTATATGCTAAATTAATATAAAAAGAAATTGGGATGAAGATAGCTTACTTAGAATATATCTCTTCAACTTAAGACAGAATTGAAAAACAAGTTTATCTGAAACTAGATATAAAACTTGAGGCTAAATATGTAGCTAGCCCAGTATCAAATTCTGTTTTTAATGACACAAATGATTAATTTTAAGTAAAATAATGTCTCCGTGTTCTATTGATGTAAAGAGACACCATGACCATGGAAACTCTTATAAAGGAAAGTTTTTAAATTGGGGCTTGCTGATGTTCAGTCCAATGTCATCATGGTAAGAAACATGGAAGCATGCAGACAGACATGGTGCTGGAGAAAAAACCTCACTATTCTACATCCAGATTCAGAGACCACTGTAAGAGAGAATGACATTGGCCCTGGCTTGAGCACCAGAAACCCCAAAGTCCCCTTCCAAGGATACATTTTCATCATCAAAGCTATAACTACTCCAACAAGGCCACACCTCCTAATAATCCCTGTCAGATAGAGCCACTCCCTAAAGGCCAAACATTCAAATATATGAGCCTATTGGGGCAACTTCTATTTAAAACACTACAAATAATACATTCTTCATATTTAGTAACTCACTGAGAATATGTATAATTTTAGGATATTGATATATGTGTGTATAAGTGTGTGTGTGTGTGTGTGTGTGTGTGTGTGTGTGTGTATCAAAACCCATAAAGCACATCATTTGTATTGCATTAATCATTAAATTCTGGATATGTCAATTGATATGCTTATAATTATAAACATTTAATAATTTTATTTGCTATGATTTCCCCCTAATAGAAAATTCCATGAACTCTAAATTAGTTTATTATGAAGTTTTCACATCATTTTGTGATATCTGGAAGCTATTATAATTAAAAAACTTGTCAAGAATAAAACATATTAATAGGAAAGAAACTTTACAAATGAATGTGACATTATGCAGAGAACATTGATCAATTCCATGTGACGTATCTGACAAATTATAAATTGTATGTACAATAAATTACAAATTGTATGTATTGTACAGGACCAACACATAAAGACACCTATATTTACTTTCTGAAGAAATCTGCATTTATTTGTCAGGAAACAATAATTGGAAACTGAGATACATATCTACAGACCATGTGAATAAGTATATACAAAAGCTGCCGGTTTTGACTAAAGGGAATACAATTATCTCCTTTATTAAAAAGAGGTATCACGCTCAGTGACATGTTCCAATGTATTATCGAATATTTCCCATGTCTTTCTTTTAGCTCTGTCTTCTTAGAACTATTATTTCTAAATATACTGGTTATCTGGAATTACAAAGAATTCACAATTCCTTATGTTGCAATACTTAATGTCCTGCAAAGAATCTAAAAAAATACTCACTTAACTCATGCTGGGTACCAATGACAGACAAAATAAATAAATTCTATACAAGTCCAGCTTGGTGAACAAATGAGTTTTTTGTGTTTAACCATGGGTGAGTGGATACCCATTGGAACATTGGTGAACAAACATCTGTTTTACTGAAAGGTCCTACCATACCTAGTGACCTCATGGATGTTGTATCATGTACCCTGACTTAAGCACCTCCATCCTGGCTACACCATTACCTTCTAGGACAATGTGGAGTTCGGAAGGAGTAGAAAGTAGAAGTGGACAGACACTAAGTTGGGTGTTACCTTGTACTGCCTCCCTTCTATTGGACAATAATAACAGACTGTTACCATTATTACAAGCTTACAAACCACTGTGCTATTTTGCTTATTTTGTTGTCATAGCTACAAGTACAAACCTATCTCTGTTTCATGCTAGCTGGTAGCAGTTCAGGTCTAGAAGCAACAGCTTTATACACAACTCTGAATGAAATATGATAAGAGCAGGTTTGAAATGCTCCTTAAGATTATAAGCTAAAGAAGTTAATTGTAAAATATTTTAAAAGTCTAGATGATAGGAAGGAATTTCCAAACATGCTTTCTATTTATTTTTTTTATTTTTTATTAGATATTTTCTTTTTTTAAATGTATTTTCCTTTTTTTAATTAGATATTTTCTTTATTTACATTTCAAAGGGTATCCCGAAAGTTCCCTATACCCTCCCTCCGCCCTGCTCCCCTACCCGCCGGCTACCAATTCTTGGCCCTGGCATTCCCCTGTACTGGGGCATACATAGTTTGTAAGACCAAAGGGCCTCTCTTCCCAATGATGGCGAATTAGGCCATCTTCTGCTACATATGCATCTAGAGACACGAGCTCTGGGGGTACTGGTTAGTTCATATTGTTGTTCCACCTGAAGGGTTGTAGACCCCTTAAGCTCCTTAGGTAATGTCTCCAGCTCCTCCATTGGGAGCCCTGTGTTCCATTCTATAGATGAATATGATCATCCCCTTCTGTATTTGCCAGGTACTGACATAGCCTTACTCGAGATAATTATATAAGGGTTCTTTCAGCAAAATCTTGCTTGCATATGCAATAGTGTCTAGGTTTGGTGACTGGTTATTATTATTTTACATTTCAAATGCTATCCCAAAAGTGCTCTATAATCTAACCTGCCATTCTCCCCTACCCAACCACTCCCACCTCTTTGCCCTGGCATTCCCCTGTATTGGGGCATATAAAGTTTGCAATACCAAGGGTCATCTCTTCCCAATAATGGACGAATAGGCCATCTTCTGCTACATATGGAGCTAGAGACACGAGCTTTGGGGGTACTGGTTAGTTCCTATTATTGTTCCTCTTATAAGGTTGCAGACCCCTTCAGCTCCTGGGGTACTTTTTCTACCTTCTCCATTGGGGGCCCTATGTTCCATCATGTAGATGACTATGAGCATCCACTTTTGTATTTGCCAGGCACTGGTATAGCCTCATATAAGTTATATCAGGGTCCCTTCATCAAACTCTTGCTGGCATATGCAATAGTGTCTGGGTTTGGTGGTTGATTATGGTATGGATTCCCTGGTGGGGTATTCTCTGGATAGTCCATCTTTTTGTCTTAGCTCCAAATTTTGTCTCTGTAACTTCTTTCATGAGTATTTTGTTCCCTATCCTGAAGAATGAAGTATCCACAAGCTGGGCTTCCTTCTTGATTTTCTTGTCTTTTGCAAATTGTATCTTGGGTATTCTAATATTCTGTGATAATATTCACTTATCACTGAGTGCATATCTAGTGACTTCTTTTGTAATTGGGTCACCTCACTAAGGATGATATCCTCCAGATACATCCATTTGCCAAGAATTTCATAAATTAATTGTTTTAATAGGTGAGTAGTACTCCATTGTGTAAATGTAACACATTTTTTTTGTATCCATTACTCTGTTGAGGGACATCTGGGTTCTTCCCAGTCTTTATTATAAATAAGGCTGTTATGAAAATAGAGGAGCATGTGTCCTTATTACCAGTTGGAACATCTTCTGGGTATTTGCCCAGTAGAGGTATTGCTGGATCTTTCATTAGTACTCTGTCCAATTGTCTGAGGAACCTCCAGATTGATTACCAGAGTGGTTGTACCAGCTTGCAATCCCACCAGCAATGGAGGAGTGTTCCTCTTTCTCCACATCCTTGCCAGCATCTGCTGTCACCTGAATTTTTGATCTTAGCCATTCTGATTGGTGTGAGATGGAATCTCAAGGTTGTTTTGATTTGCATTTCCCTGATGATTAACGATGTTGAACATTTTTTCAGGTGCCTCTCTGCCTTTCGGTATTCCTCAGTTGAGAATTCTTTGTTTAGCTCTATCCCGCATTTTTAATGTGGTTATTTGATTTTCTGGAGTCTAGCTTCTTCAGCTCTTTGTATATATTGGATATTAGTCCCCTATCAGAATTAGGATTGGTAAAGATCCTTTCATATTCTGTTGGTGGCCTTTTTGTCTTATTGACAGTGCCTTTCGCCTAACAGAAGCTTTGCAATTTTATAAGGTCCCAATTGTCAATTCTTGATCTTACAGAACAAGCCATTGCTGTTCTGTTTAGGAATTTTCCCCTGTACCCATATCTTCAAGGTTTTTCCCCACTTTCTCCTCTATAAATTTCAGTGTCTATCGTTTTATATGGAGGTCTTTGGTTCACTTAGACTTGAGCTTTGTACAGGAGATAAGAATGGATCAATTTGCATTCTTCTACATGATAACCGCCAGTTTTGCCAGCAACATTTGTTGAAAATGCTGTATTTTTTCCACTGGATGGTTTTAGCTCCCTTGTCAAAGATCAAGTGACCATAGGTGTGTCGATTCATTTCTGGGGCTTCAATTCTATTCCATTGATCTACATGTCTGTCCCTGTACCAGTACCATGCAGTTTTTATCACAATTGCTATGTAGTACAGCTTAATGTCAGGCATGGTGATTCCCCCAGGGGTTCTTTTACTGTTGAGAATAGTTTTTGCTATCCTAGGTTTTGTATTATTCCAGATATATTTGCAAATTGCCCTTTTTAACTCAGTGAAGAATTGAGTTGGAATTTTGATGGGGATTGCATTGAATCTGTAGATTTCTTTCGGCAGGATAGCCATTTTGACTATATTAATCCTGCCAACCTATGAGCATGAGAGATCCATCTTCTGAGATCTTCTATTTCTTGAAGATCTTCTATTTCTTGAACTTGAAGTTTTTGTCATACAGATCTTTCACTTTCTTAGTTAGAGTCACACCAAGGTATTTTATATTATTTGTGAATATTTTGAAGGGTTTTGTTTCCCTAATTTCTTTCTCAGCCCGTTTATCCTTTGTATAGAGAAAGGCCATTCATTTGTTTGAGTTAATTTTATATCCAGCTACTACACTGAAGCTGTTTATCAGGTTAAGGAGTTCTCTGGTAGAATTTTTAGGGTCACTTATATATACTATCATATCATCTGAAAATAGTGATATTTTGACTTCTTCCTTTCCAATTTGCATTCCCTTGATCTCCTATTGTTGTCTAATTGCTGTGGCTAGGACTTCAAGTACTATATTGAATAGGTAGGGAGAAAGTGTGCAGCCTTGTTTAGTCCCTGATCTTAGTGGGATTGCTTCGAGTTTCTCTCCATTTAGTTGGATGTTGGCTACTGGTTTGCTGTACATTGCTTTTATTATGTTTAGGTATGGGCCTTGAATTCCTGATATTTCCAAGACTTTTATCATGAAAGGGTGTTGGATTTTGTCAAATGCTTTCTCAGCATATAATGAAATGATCAGGTGGTTTTTTCTTTGAGTTTGTTTTTATAGTGGATTACATTGATGGATTTCTGTATATTGACCTGTCCCTGCATCCCTGGGATGAATTCTACTTGAACATGACTAATAGAAATATTTGATGAACACAAATATTTGATGAACACAAGATGATACAACCCCTCTGGAAATCAGTTTGGCAGTTCCTCAGAAGCTAGACTTCCTCTGGGCATATATCCAGAAGATGATCTAACATGTAATAAAGACACATGCTCAACTACATTCAGAGCAGCCTTATTTATAATAGTCAGGAGATAGAAACAACCCAGACGTCCTTCAACAGAGGAATGGATACAGAAAACGTGGAATTTACACAATGGAATACTACTCGGCTGTTAAAAAGGATGAATTCATGAAGTTCTTAGGCAAATGTATAGAACTAGAAAATAACATCCTGAGTGAGGTAACCCAATCACAAATGAAAACACATGGCATGCATTCACTGATAAGTGAATATTAGCCCCAAAGCTCCAAATAACCCAGATACAATTCACAGACCACATGAAGCTCAAGAAGAAGGAAGTCCAAAATGTGGATATTTCAGTGCTTCTTAGAATTAGAACAAAATACTCAAAGGAGAAAATATGGAAATAAAGTGTAGATCAGAGACTAAAGGAAAGGCCACCCAGAGACTTTCCCACATGGGGATTTGTCCCATATACAGTTACAAAACCCAGACACTATTGTAGAATCCAAGAAGTGCATGCTGGCATGAGCCTGATATGGCTGTCTACTCAGAGGCCCTGCCAGAACCTTACAAATACAGAGACGATGTTAGCAGCCAACCATTGGACTGAGTGCAGGGTCCCTAATAGATTAGTTAGAGAAGTGACTGAAGGAGCTGAAGGGGTTTGCAACCCCATAGGAAGAACAACAATATCAACCAACCAGACCCCACAGAACTCTCAAGGACTAAGCTATCAATAAAGGAGTATACCTGGCTCCAGCTGCATATGTAGCAGAGGATGGCCTTGTCATGCATCAATGGAAGGAGAAATCCTTGGTCCTATGAAGGCTTGATAGATGCCCCAGTGTAAGGAAATCAAGGGCAGGGAGGTGGGAGTGGGTGGGTGGGTGGAGGAATACCCTCATAAAAGCAGGAGGAGGGAGGATATGATAGGGTATTTCTGGGAGGGAGGGATACTGGGAAAAGGGATAACATTTGAAATATAAATAAAGAAAATATCCAATAAAAAAGAAAAGAAAATCCCACATTGCAAATCCAGAATCAAACAACCTTAGGCTATCCTTAGTCCCTGTAGTCAAACACTGCCTACCTCTGCACCTCACATGCCAGGTAAAACTTTTAAAATTTATTTTTATTAGGCCATTTACTCTTAAAACTGAAAAGCTAAGTTCAGGTAGCATCTGAGACTTATGTCCTGTAGTATCCCTTAATTTTTATAGCTCACTCACTTGTAGATCCAGTAATACATTTAGTAAATCCTTTGACTTACAGCTTTCTTTTGTTATGTCACTATAAAATGTTCATGCAGCTACTTCTCCATTAGAGCATGTTATTTGAAGCATCCTGAATCCATGTCCCATATCATGGTCATTTGCATTTGATTCAGAATAAACAGTTATCTTTGAGGTAGGAGCTGTATTTTTCATCAACAAAATCTACTATCTAGAGTAAAACAGAAACTTAATTGCATTGTGTGTACTGATTTACAAATCTGTTTCACATATAAATGCAAAGAATCATGGGATTACTAGATTATGATGGGGGAATGTATAGTTATTACGAGAAAAATGTTTGAAAACCACTAAAATGAAGCAGAAATCCAAACTAGTGTCCAGTGCATGTGTTTCAAACTACTGAATATTTAATTTTATACATATTGTATTGGTTGTTAAGATTTAACAATTTGAGAGTTCATTCCAAAGGCCATTTATATAGCTTTCCCTTAAAGATTAGAAGTTCTAACATTGATCTGTGGGGTCAACAGGTGTGCCCTTAGAAAGAACACACACTAACTGGGCTATCGGGTTTCCTTCTGTCTTTTTCTATACTTGTTTTTGTAGCTGATACATAATCAAGACATTTGGACTTGTCACATTTTGTCTAGATCTCTGCTTTTGTGATGACCAAAAAGCACTAGAAAAACCTATCAATTATCCCTGATATCTTTACAGTTGGACAGACACAAAATAAAAACTATACACGGTTATAACATAAAAACCAAGCTATTGAATGTAAAGCCAATACATTCGTAAATGTTACTCCTTTAAAGATTCTTATCTCAATTTCTCATGTCACATACAAGCCAACTGAGACTCACAGAGCACAGATGTGCTGCTAAAATTCTCACCATGAACATAGCATAGACCTACTCTACTCACCCTCATACCGACAGCCTTTCCTTCATGCATGTCTGCTGTTGGTCAACTATCTTAAAACACACAAGGCTGTCGACTCATAGCATAGAAACACTCAGCCAGGTAAGTCTGTCATGTGGACAGCGTTGACAAAAACAATGTTCCCTTAATCATTTCTACACTCACCCTGGCATCTTATCTTGTAAATGTAGACAAATTGTAAAGTATTTATCTACAATTGCCAGAAGTGCATCCCGCTATAAATTGATTACTACAGAGATACTTTCCAGCATCATAGCATCCTGATCATGTGTCAGCATCTGAGGGTAAATGAATGACTTCTAAGTGCACAGAAAAGCAAGCAGGCCTTTGATCTCCTTTGATCCAACAGCCCCTGAGAAAACATATACAGCATGCCCCAAAACTACTTCACTAAGAAAAATTAAAACGAGAAAAAAAACAAGGTATAAAAAATATCATAGGAAGGAATACTTAGTATGAAAATAAGAAAGTGAAGTCATTAAGCAAAGAGTGAGTGATTAAAAAGAAAAATATTTTCTGCTAATGTAAAATACAATGACAGTCTGCATCTGGATTTCATATAATTTTGTTTCATTTATCAGCATACAAATAGTTACATTTGGTAACAATTACAATTTTATATATTATTTTTACGAGAAATTAGAATAAAGATGTATCAGAAGAATTCAATCTAGAACAGCAAATACTTCCAGATAAGAAAAATCAACAAAGGCTTGAGGAATGAGCATGTACCAACTCAAAGAGATGCAATATATTGAATTAAGAGTACAGATTATGTTTGATGCTACCTTAGAACTATGTCATACAATAGATATGAGTTTCATTTTGTAGAGTTTGGAAAATTAAGATATGTGAACATGTTGATACACCATACTATCAATACATATTCAGAATTGCAATGTTTTTTTTTTTTTTGTCTTAAGTTCTGAAGACAACATTCTACAGGACAAGTAGATGTAGAGACATCTAAACATACTTTAAGGAGATGCTAAACAAACAAAATGAGGTAACAAAGACCCCTAAAGATAATTCACATAATGTCTTATTAACTTTAAAGTTGGTAAATGCCAATAAACAGAAAACAATGCCTGCTGAGAGACATTGGATTATGGAAAAATCCCCTGAACTAAATCAGCCTGGATGTCTTCATTTCAAAATGGAGGGATGAGGCTGGGGATAAGATAGGTCACAGGAAAAGAAAAACGGTGGCTTCCTTCTAAGTTACTTAAAAAAAAGATTTGACAAGGGAAATTCCCCCAAAGGTGTTGGCTGCAGTCGTGAAAGAAAAATAAAAGGGTAGATATAGGAATAACAGGATAAAAATTCAATTGGTGAATCTACTTTTAGATCAAAAAACAACAACAAGACAAATTTTTACATTGGTACAGACATTGTATATTTATCCAGAATAGGATTAATTTTGTTAAAACATACTACATATCAACTCTTTTTAAAGTATTGTACTTACAAAATTCTTAAAAATTCAGTAGTAAGGTTTAGCCCTTTAAAAACATGTTATTACAAACTTTTAAGATAATTAGAAATACATAGTTAACTAAACTTCTGTTCACGTTAGGTATTAGCTTAATTAATTACATGAACATGTTTCCTAGTTTGAACATATAGTAAATAGCTAGAAACAAACAATGTTTGCCTATTCGGGTATACCATAGATAAATAAATGGTCTTTAGAAATCTAAGAGATCCATAGAAAATGGCATTTAAATACGTTTTTATTAACAAAAGGCTTTTTGACAATGAGACATGTCAGCTCCTAGCAGCACCCCATTCTGCTTCCAAGAAGATGATTAATATCAAGGAACATTATTATGAAGTGTGTTTCATGTGTGGCAAGCTAGTCAATGGTAAAGAACCTACCCTTGCTTCAACTCCTGGCAGTATGCTGTCAAAGTTGGACAAACAATGGGCAGGGATGTTGACTGCTGAGCTTGGCCATGACAAGGTAAGCAGTCTTTATTATTTCCTGCTTCATAGAAAAGTCTTTCAGATATTCTGTGCCAGAAGACAATCATGATGCTCTTTAGGCAAAAAAGAAAATGTGAGGGGCTTTCCAGGCAACCACCTCTCCCTTTCATTTCTATAGCTTTGGAAGCTTCCTGAGCACACTTCCTGCATGCTCAGGTTGTATTTATTGCTACTCAGGCCTCTGATGCTTTGGGCTTTGAGAAAATGTTTTAAGGTCTAAGAAGATGTTTTTGGTTGTTAAAGCAAGTTATGACAGAAATTTATTTAGATACAGAACTCTGAACTCACCAAGATAGGATTGACAGTAGAATGCTTTCTCCAAGACTGTCAAATACATAAGGACTTGACATTGTGAATGTAATCTTACTTGAGAGATTTCATAATTGTTATTATGGTTTATAACTTATTGTCGAAAGATAAAGACCTTTTTATTAGACTAAGAGGGGAAATGGTAGAATCTCTGGTATACTATATGGAAGCATCATCTGTCAGTAAAAATCTGAATGGCCAATTAGCTGTAGCAGAAAATAGAAAATGGGAGTTCTGGAAGAGAGAGAGAAATTATGGGATAGAGTGAGGTGCAAAAAGAATTTCATCCCAAACTCTGAGGAGACATAGAATAGAATAGATGAGTTAATTAAGTTATGAGCTAGTCAGGGAACAAGATCAAGCTTATGGTGTAGGCATTTATTAATATGTAATGAAGTCTCAGAGTCATTATATCCGGAACTGGGGTGTGGGTGGAAAAGCCAGCAATTACAGTTTATTAAAATAATTTTAAAAAACTGTTGCTATCAATGATATGAGATATCCTATCTGTTATCGGAATTAAAAATGACATAAATTTAACTTGGAGAAAAATATCTTTTTTCCCAAAGGGTTCTCTCTAGCCTGAGTAATAACATTTTTACCCTTAAAATAGGTTAACCTGGGGCCATAACCAGGTCCAAGGACTACTCTACAACTGAAGCGGTGCCCAGAAAAACATGTAACACAGGAAAAAAACATGTGATGAAATGTAACTGAAAGGATTTCAGAAAGTGTCTCAAGAAGTCACAGATCTCACTCTCTTTTTTATTAGATATTTTCTTAAATTACATTTCAAATGTTATCCTCTTTCCTGGTTTCCCCTCTGAAAACCTCCTATCCCTCCCTGGTCACCCACCCACTCCCGCTTCCTGGCCCTGGCATTCCCCTGTACCTGGGCATAGAACCTTCACAGGACTCACTCTTAATATCCAGTTGCAAAGAGCATGAAGGAAAAGGGGGGAAAGGACACTCAATTACATGTTGAAAAAGATCAAAAGAGAGAATTCTCATTGAAAATTCTCAAGTTCAGATTTCTAAGCAGAGAATTCTCAACTGAAGAAACTCAAATGGCCAAGAAGCACTTAAAGAAATGTTCAACATCCTTAGTCATCAGGAAAGTGCAAATCAAAATGACCCTGAGGGACTACCTCATACCAGTCAGAATGGCCAAGTTCAAAATCTCAAATGACAACAGATGCTGACAAGGATGTGGAGAAAGAGGAACACTCCTCCATTGCTGGTGGGATTGCAAGCTGGTACAACCACTCTGGAAATCAGGCTGGAGGTTCCTCAGAAAATTGGGCATACCTGAGGACCCACCTATACCAATCCTGGGCATATACCCAGAAGATGTTACAACATCATGTGTAATAAGGACACATGCTCCACTATGTTCATAGCAGCCATATTTATAATAGCCAGATGCTGGAAACAATGTAGATGTGATGTCCTTCAACAGAGGCATGGGTAATGAAAATGTACATTTACAAAATGGAGTACTACTCAGCTATTAAGAACAACGACTTCATGAAAACTCTTAGGCAAATGGATGGAACTTGAAAATATCATCCTGAGTGAGTTAACCTACTCACAAAAGAACACATATGGTATGTACTCACTGATAAAGGAATGTTAGGCCAAAAGCTCAAAATACCCAAGATACACTTCACAAACCATATGAAGCTCAAGAAGAAGGAAGACCAAAGTGTGGATGCTTCAGTCCTTCTTAGAATGGGGAAACAAAATACAGGAGGAAATATGGAGACAGAGTATGGAGCAGAGAGTAAAGGAAAGGCAATCCAGAGACTGCCCAACCTGGGGATCCATCCCATCTACAGTCATCAAACCTGGATGCTATTTTAGATGCCTAGAAGTGCCTGCTGAAGGGGAGCCTGATATGGCTGTCTACTGAGAGGTTCTGCCAGAGCCTGACAAATATAGAGGATGCTCACAGCCAACCATTGGATTGAACACAGGGTCCCTGATGGAATAGTGGGAGAAGGGACAGAAAGAGCTGAAGGAATTTGCATCACTGTAAGAAGAGCAACATTGTCAAAGGGCCAGACTCCCCTGTAGCTACCAGGGACTGGGCCATCAGCCAAAGAGTACACATGGAGGGACCCATGGCTCCATCCGCATATGTGGCAGTGGATGGCCTTGTTGGACATCAGTGGGAGGAATGGCTCTTGGTCCTGTTGGGGTTTGATGCCCCAGTGTAGGGGAATGTCAGGGCAGTAAGGCAGGAGTGGGTTGGTGAGGGGGGAGGGAGGATGGGATGGGGGTTTCAGGAAGGGGACCTGGAAAGGAGATAACATTTGAAATGTAAATAAAGAAAATATCCAATAAAAAAGGAAAAAGAATAAAGAAAAGAAAAAGATCAAAAGAAAGCCAACAGGAATATTTTTTTAGAGACCCTGCAAAGTCACTGTGGGTTCTAGAATGAGACCCATTCTAAAACAAACAGGGAAGCAAAACAAAATGTGGCTGGAGAATATAGCCCAGTGGTGCTGTATTTGTCTAGCATGTACAAGGATGATATATATATATCATCCTTGTACATGTATATATGCTTATGAGTATGATTTTTTAAATTTTGTTGCATATATATATATATATATATATATATATATATATATATATATATATTAAAAAACTCAAAAATAACAAAAAAGGAAATAAATGTGAGGAGAACATAAATTGACATGTCCAGAGCTGCATAAAGGAAAACATTTTTCAGTTAATGAACATCTTTATTCCCTGAAGTTCAGCTTAGCCTTGAAGATTCATGGCACCCTGTTATTCTGGAATGTACACTCTATGTCAGAAAACACAATTTTAACCAAAGGCTACATGTGTTATAGAAAGAACTGTTAGTACAAAAAAATAGCTCAGCTTCAAAATCCTAGGAAAGGAATTAGTCAAAACACCCTTAAGCAATAATTTATAGCCCCAAGGCTCTATTATGGCAGATTATATTCTTTAATTGCTTGCCATTAGTTCTCAAGGGAAGAATGCATAATCTAATGTATATTTTGGTTTACATTTCTCCAAGAAAATAAAATGCTAACCTCAAAACTAGAAATGAAAATGTATGTATTCTATAGAAATGAATATATATATATATATATATATATATATATATATATATATATATATATATATATATATATATATAGAGAGAGAGAGAGAGAGAGAGAGAGAGCAATTGGTACATATCGCATCTGTACATGACTTGTCTGCCCACAGTGAGCTGAACACAACTTACACTAGTGATCATGCCACAGTTGAAAGAAGAAAGATCATGTGGCTTCAACTATACACAAAGAACTATAAACAACAAAGGGATGCTAAGGATGTTAGAAACCTTCTCCAGGGAAGAATACACTAATAGGTTATCCAATACCAAATGGCCAGCTCTTGAAACATACATATAAGTAACAACATATGGGCTGAGCAGTTTATATTTAGGAATATATATGTGTATGCAAATATGTATGCAACAACAATTAATGATTAATGGCTTTGATATTGTAATCTCAAAGAAATAAAAACATAAAAAAGGATTTAAAAATAGAAATATCAACCTGCCTTCTATGTACAAACAAGAAAATCAAGTCCTCTGGGACCCCATCTGCCCTGTAGAGAATCTCTATGCTGTGGTAACGAGAAGTAAAAACATGTATTAGAATAGGTGCTCTTCATCCCAGAAAACAGACTTTTGACAAGGGTCTTTTCAGTCTACTGAAATAACAATACAAGGCACAATACCAAGGCATGTGAGGCACACCAACAGCAGATTCATTTCTAAGAAAACTCAGAAGTTGATATTCACAGGTCTCAGCCTCTGGGAAGTCACACAGACCTTCAGAATTCAGTTTGAAAAGACTAAAATTGGATCAAGCACCTTTCCCACTCAATGTGTTAGTTGCTCATTGAGAGGCCAAAAAGAAAAAAAAAACTGTTATGACTACAGTTTTGTTGACAACAATTCTTGCATAAGATAGAAATTTAGTGTACATATATACACATATATGTATGTGCCAGTTTTCTGCATCAAGCTGGCTTATTAGTTATTGTTAAAATTAAAGATCTAATTGCATTACACTAAAATAATTATTTTAATACACACTAATAGTCAACATCAAAACCACTGGGCTCATGATGATTTTCTAGACAATTTTTGCTAGTTAAAGGCTTGATAAAGATACCATTTCAATCCACAAGTAATTCACAATACTACTTCATCTTAATTTTCCAAATTTATAATAAATTCTGCACTAAAGTTATTTCAAACATGTATAGTCTTTCTACCTTTCATTTTCTTCTTCTTTAAAATCTTGTTCTGGGTTTAACTTTGAAGAATTGGTTCACCTGAGAATATGTTTAATCTCATAGGAAAATATTATCTTACAGTAACACTAATACTTTGTTTTACTAGTGTTGTGATTCCAGAAATCCTGTGTTCTTCAGAAGGAACTGTCCTTAAGAAGATGCAGTTGTCCTTCTATTCTAGGTACATTCAGAGAGCTGCTGGTCACAAACCTCACTGAGCCTCATGCAGAGTTCCTCTTTGCAGTTTTCTTGGGAACAAAGATATTAAAACAACAACAACAAAGAATAAGCCTATAAAAATGTCAGACAGCATTCTTTGCCCTTGGGGCCTCCCATTTGTTCCTGGATTGGCCATTTTCCTCCATACTAGCCTTCTCTTTTGTATTTCTCTTTACCCACTTGGAGTTTTTATTAGCAGTCATCCTCCAAGAGACAAAACTCAATACACCATCAATCTAGTCTAGGCCAACACTTTCTTCCCTAAACAGTCCCCAAACAGTCTGCAATGCTTATCCCATCTCAACCCAGATGAACTGGGAAGAGAGAATGAGAACTTATTCAGTCAGATGACTGATTCTTTGAAGGGCTGAATTACTTGGGAACATTTAGGAGATGCCAGAAGTATAGACAATATTCTTCTTCATCTGTGATTGTAACACTGCAACTGCTGGTGCTATTCTCCCTTCAAAGGCATGCACTGATTGTCATTTTCTCTGACAATCTCCAACCACAAGTAGTTATCAAACTGTTCTAGCAGTAGGCATATCCAACCCCCTAGCTCTCCACTGAATGTTGCATTTGGAATGAGCACACTCTTATATATAAGTTCAAAGTTGAAATGTACAGTAAGTTGAAATTATATATGTTTTGACAATATAAAACTTTGCACCCAAGCTTATAGATGATATAGCCTTCCTTGAAATTTTTAGTGGATTCCATTTTGGTTTGGAAGAAGTGACCATAACAACTCACATAGAAATAAACAGACACGTCAGGATTTCTCAAGTCCATCTTAAAATCTAATGACACTCCCAGTACTTGGAAAGCAGGAGTGGTTAGATCTCCACTTGGTCTACATAGTGAGTTCTAGGCCAGTGCAATGGGAGTGCAGATGAAAGGAACCCGAGGAGAAAATAGTAGATCTGGTAGGGAGTGAAAGCTGTCCAAACTCTGCTTTTCCTCTTCAGTAACTGTGTGTTTAGTGTTCATGCTTCTCCCTTCTGCTGTGCTAAGGAATGCCTTTCTGGACTGAAAGGGCTACTATTCTAAAGAAGATTCTACCATCCCTACCACAGCCCCTCACTAAATCCTCCTACTATTTTGGTTGCAGGAATTCCATATCAAGCACTGCAAGGTTGATGGCTTCACTGAGAAAACACAAACATCCAACATGGCAGCAGGCAAGAAGTGCTATCAGGAGGACTCTTCATCATAAATCCTTCCCCTTCCTCCTGCAACCAAATTCTAACCTGCTATTGCATTCCATGACTGGTCTTCTCTATTGTTTCTCCTTTGCTCAATCCTAAATGTAAGGCTACCTGGTCTGGCTGTCCCAACATATCACTTCACAGTCTTTGCTTATGTAGCCAACATTAATCTTATCTTCACATTCTAGGTCTACATTTTGTTCTTGTTGTTGCTTAAAGAAAATTAACAGAGGAAAGGACATAAAAGCAAGGCAGATGGAAAGTAGGATCTGTCTTAGTTACTTTTCAATTGCTGTGACAAAACACTATGACCAAAACCATCTTATAAAACAAAGCATTCAATTGGAGATCTGTGGTTGCAAAGGGTCAGAGTTCATGACCATGGTGACAGACAACATGGAAGCAGGCAAGAAGGCATGGTGCTGAAGCAGCAGCTTAGAGCTCATATCTGATCCACAAGCATGAGACAAGGAGAACTAACTTCAAAATATATCAGCTTGTGAAATCTCCCATTCCAGTGACACACCTCCTTCAACAAGACCACACTTCATAACCCTTCCCAAATAGTTCGACCACCTGGGGGTCAAGCATTCGTGGGGGCCTATGAGGGCCATTTTTATAAAGACCACCACAAGACCCAACATATAATGTTACAGAGCAGGTTGTATATAAAGATATGTTAATAGTTGAGGCCAGCCTGGTCTACAAAGTGAGTTCCAGGACAGCCAGGGCTATAAAGACAAACCTTGTCTCAAAAACAAACAAACAAACAAACAAAACAAAACAAACAAGCAAAAACAAACAAACAAAAAAAAGTCAAAGAAGGAAGGACTAAAAGAAAGCAAGACAAGAAACAGGTACTGACTATTAGACAACCATTCAGGCACATAAAGGCTTTTTCTTGGATAAGCATTGTGCTAAATTCTTTATGTTCAGTGTTTGAGTGTGTGTGTACATGTGTATCAGTGTATTTTTATATGCATGTATATTGGTGCGTATTTGTATGCACACACAGAAACAAATATGTATGTTTTAATTTGTGTACTTCTGTATCTGTATATGTATCTGTGCATTGTGTATGATTGTGCATAACTGTGTATGTGCATATTTCTGTGCATGTATCTGAATATGTTTTGTAAATAAATGAGAATATGTGTGCATGTAAGTGTCTGTATGTATTGAGTATCTGTGAAACCGCATGTATATGTGTAAATTTGCTACCATGTGTACATTTATATGTATGTGTGTTTATGTGTATTAGTATACACATACATAGGAATGTTGATATATATATATATATATATATATATATATATATATATATATATATATATATATATATATACCAATATATATGTGTAATGTGTATTTGTATGTGGATATAGATTTGTATATGTGCATGGATACCTATATGTCTTTACATGTGAATATGTATTTGTTGGCAGTGAGTGCATGTATATGTGTGTTTATATCTATGTGTGTACTAGTATGAATTTGTACATTTATATGTACATGAGTGATGCGTCTGTGTAAATGTGTGTAATGTGTATTTGTATGTGGATATAGATTTGTATATGTGCATAGATACCTATATGTTTTTACATGTGAATATGTATTTGTTGGTATGCACTTAAATTTGTGTGTTTGTGGGTATATGTGTGTGTATATAGCATACTTACAGGGATAATATTTTTCCATAGTAACTGTCTTCCTACTTCTCAAATGGTCAGATTGTATTATGTTTTATAAAACAGGAAAACAATAATTTTACTGATTTGCTCAATCCATAATGAATGGTTCATAATGAAATCTCTCCTTATCATTTGGTTCTAGCACCTAAAACTTGATTTTTATACTATTCATATATAATTTAAAAAGTTAATGCTGAAAAAGAAAAGGAAATCATGTAAATTGTATTTGATATTATCTGTTATTACAATTGGGTGATTTTTAGTTACCTACACTTAAAAGATGTATCACCATAGTAACTAGATCTTTTGACAATTATTCTATTTTAGGGAGATTCAATACAATAGGGTTAAAATGTCTTCTAGAGTTCTAATATTCATAATCACTAAGTTTATCCTTAACTAATCCTTTACATATTCATCACAATGATGATTAAGAACTGAATCTGTTATGTCCTGTTTTACCCCTCATCTAATTGATTTGAGCAGGAACAGTTCATACAGGTAAAATCTGATATATTCTGTGATGCTTAATACCCAAGCAGGAAATTCTGTGCCCGATTCAAGTAGCAAGCACCACAGTAATTTTTATATAATCTAGAGATTATTTATTACGCTTGTTATTTTACAGGAGAAAAATTCGATTTGGTGGCTAGATATAGACAACTCTTAAAATCAAGTCTCTATCCTAAATTTCAGTAGATCTGATGTCTGAACACCAGCCCATGTGGTGAATAAAGCATTCTTACACATGTAGAAAGGAAACAAACTGTGAGTTCTTGCCTTCTTTATATGTCTACAGCAACTCCATCTTTCTCCTCATTAGCAGTAAACCATTATGTCATGAGTAATACAACTACTCAATCCATTCTCTCAAAAATTCATGTCAAGTTCATTCTTGAAATGTTACACAGCATGTACTAGGTCCTCAGTATACAATGAAAAGAGAGAAGTCAATCATAATGAATGTGGATTGGTTTGATGTTCATCAATGGCAGACACTGCTTTAATATTCAATAAGAACTGAAGTCTGTTGAGTTGAAATGGAATTCATTTTCGAAAGAGGAAATAAAAACTAAATCCCCAAATTTTACTGTCGAAAGGTCTGAAAAGCACACGATTTTCTCTTTAAAGTTCACTGTCATCCAAAGAACTTGCCCCTTTCCTCAGTCCACGTGGGTTTAGCCTCTCTGTGGACTATATTCAGCTTTTCTAGGAGTTTGGGAAGTCCCTACAACTTCTTGTCATGTACTTACTCTTCATGAGTATGCAAGTCCTAAGTCAGTACTCTGAATTCAACAGAATCCAGACCGCTTTCTAAGCCTGAGTCCCAGTATTCTTTTTAATACTTCCCAACTTGTGAGGAAAGCATTTGACCCAGCCTTATGCTCACACAATCTCTGCATTATCACCTGTGGACTTGCTAAATCTGTCATCTCTTCTTGGTTCTCTCAACAGGATCCTCTCCTTCGCCATTCTGCTCTGGAGTCTCAGGTTTCTGCTAGAAATTCTCATGTCTTCCCTGAACCCAAACTCATAACTGACTTAGGGTCTGTAATTCTCCAGAAGTACAACTTTCCTTCACTGTCTCCTATTCCCTAGACTCTTTGCCACATCCTTGAATAAGCAATGTTGACACAGCTGGTCAAAGTCCTGATTCCTACGAAAGTGTGGCAATCACCATTCAAGTTTACCCAAGCAATGGCTATTTTAGAACAATGTCAATTCTATCATGCTTGAAGTAAGCCTTCAGGGGTTCTTCTCTGTTACTTCCTTTCCACTTCTCATGATGCTACATTAGCTTAAAACCTTCAAGTGGGAGCTTAGCTGGCTTAGCAGGTAAGAACACTAGTTTTTCCAGAGATGCCAACTTCAGTTCCCAGCATGCACATGGTGGATCACAGCCATTTGTAAATCCAGTTCTAGAGCTTCTAATGTCTTCTGCTGCACTCCACAAGTCCTGAAAACACAGGATATATCAACATGTCTCCAGGCAAAACATTCATACATGTAAATTAAAAATGAAGAAAATTCCAGTTTAAAAATGTAATAAAATAACTCTTCAGGTAGTTTTTTTTTTTTTTCCTTTGAATACTCATCTGGATGTTCTCTCTTGACACTGACTCTCCATTTGTCTCAACACTTAAATTTTCAGCAATGGCAGCAGCAGCAGACACAGCAGCAACAGAAGCAACAGAAGCAGCAGGGAAGACACACACTTTCTGTTTGTGGCTCACAGAATGCTCTTCATGACATGGCAGGAGAAAGAAAGCATGCCACCACTACAGAGATTTCTTCACACCTTCTTTTCTCAACTTTCATCTATAATAATTCCAAGGAATTGCAATTTTATTATTCACACAAACATTGTTGTAAGTATCTATGGATTTCCCTTCCTTTCTCCATAGTCTTTTCAGATAGAAGAAAAGGAGATGAAGGAATACATTTCTTTCCAATTGTCCATTTCTCTTACACATTCCCTTCTGAGAGCAGAGATCAGATGAGCACCCCTCAGTGCTTCCTTTGATTGGTCTTCTTCTTCCTGCTGAAAGGGCCACAAGTCTGTAAATGTGTCAGTAAGAACTTGTCAACTCTGTCTAATCACTTTGTAAATATGAAATATCTCAAAAGACAAATGAAGCTTAGTTAAGGATTCTAGAGTCTTCTTTCAAAATCCAGAGTCCACCATACTATATCAAATCACTGTTCCCAGTCAAATGTGGCCAGATTTTGAGGCATTTCAAATAGACTAAAATTTTATTGAGTTTGTTAATCTGTTAGATGTAGATTGGTTCATATGTTTTCTCAATCTATGGACAGAGTCAGCAAAGTTCAGGCCAGCCCCATGCCAAATTGAGTCTGCAATGGCTTCAGCATGCAAACTAAGGATATCTGGAACAGAACATTAGAAATCAATTTGATGATAGGTAACACTAATTTGAAACACAATTAAGGAGAAAATTACTCTCACTTTCAATCCTGTACACAAAGCACACTTTTTAATTAGTCTCTTCTGTAGTTTTGTTTTGGGAATACTTGAATGCAATTATTTTTAATTTATCAATAAAATGTGGAAACATGTTAATTGTTATATAAGTATCTGCATTTTATTCTTGATTTTCTTTCATCCTATACAGTTTAAAATATTTACTATGGAACTTCATAAAACTTTTGGAGGCTAGTGATATGGCTCTGTCAGTAAAAAGTATGATACACATGCATGAGGTACTTTGCCCAATCTCAGCACCCACGTTAAAAGCACCACACATAGTCCATGTCTTTAAGCCAAGTGCTGAGGTGGGAGGAGAACAAAGAATTCCAGGGATTAGTCTGGGACATGAAGGGCAAAGAATGTCTGATGCAGTTCGTCAGCTAGTCTGGGGGTCAATGAGCTTCAGGTTAACTCAGAGACCCTATCTACAAAAATTTTCTGGCTTTCACATGTACATGCACACACACACACACACAGAGAGAGAGAGAGAGAGAGAGAGAGAGAGAGAGAGAGAGAGAGGTGCAAGAGAGAGGCAGAGACAGAGACAGAAACAGAGACAGAGTGAGACAGAGAGAGACAGCTTTAACAATACTAGCCTTTCAGAGACTCTAATCATAAGAAAAGAAAAATAAGAATAAGAACAGACAAGAAATAAGACATTACTCAGAAAAAGACAAGCCATCATGAAATGCAAAGGAACATTTGAACACCATTAAAATGAAGGCAAGAACTCTGAGTATCTCATTACGTTTTCCCATATTACTCTATGTGCTAACAACTATATGCAAAACACTATAACTCCTTTAACTTCTTTTTTTTTATAAGTGTTGTCATTTTAAAATTATTAATAGTGCTAGTTGCTAGCAATGGATGTTTGTTTAATATTAGTTTTTATGCATTGCATAAACTCTCTGCAAACTCATAGAGACTTTTGCAAATGGAAACTTGGGAAGGAAATTGGTTTGTGCCAGCTACTGGTGAGTTTGATCCAAATCACACAGATGCATTGTATCCTTTGCTGTTTAGCCCATGTAACCCAGAGATTCTGTAACTGTCTCCCCACTAAAGGTAGCAATTCTTCACTGTAGTTCACTTTGTGCTTTAATTTCCCATTGAGAATCATAGAAATAGCCTTTCCATATGTGGATTTAAGAATGAGGCAATAGCTGTGTCCCAGTACTAATCAGAACTTCTGGTACCCTGACCTTGTTTGAATTGCAAAGTCCAGTACAGATCTCTATACACAGGCAAAGACCAGAACTGCATTGAAGAGCTCTAAGTGGGTTGAGTCATGTTTAGATCTGAAAGTGGAAACTTTGGTAGAGGTGTGCAGGTCAGATTGGAAGCTGTTATAACGGATTGCAACTTTTACTTGGGTTGGAGCTTAAATAGGCTTTAATGGAGGAAACATTATCTATGAACGCATCATCTATAATGATTTAGGAAATAAAAAATAATGCATCAAGAAAGATCTCACCTTCACATTAGGTGTATCGACATTCCAGTCACCTCTGCTGTTTACCCATATGTGACAGTGGAAACATTTTTATAAATAATAACACTTGACATTCTTCCTTCTTTTGTATTATGATGGTTCCTAGTAGATTTTTTTTTTAATTTCACCTTTCTATGATTCTAAAACTCCCAAGCCCACATAGTGAAATGATCTAGAGCAGAATGCAATGTTAGAAATGGACACAAATGGCCAATTGAATGGCAATTTATTGATTCTTTTCCAGGATCTCAAATAGGGTAATTTCGTACACTTAAAATATAAACTTAGTGACATTCTGGATATCCAAAATAATAAATATTAATTATTTTTGGTAAATAATAAATAACTACATATATTTCATTTGTTACATTACTAATTTCACTGTTCTTTCAAGCCTTTAAGGAATACGGTTTAACCAATAATTGTACTTCCAGATACTATATCTCCATTTTATGATGACAAGTCTACAGTAGAAAAAGAGGTTGATACAGACAGCAGGGCTTGTACTGACTAGATAAGTCTCACCTAGGCATCAACACACAGGAACACAGTAGTTGTATCATACTATGGATAGGAGAAGAAGGAAGTGAAATATTGCACATTATTGCTTTGGTTTATTGCATGAAATGAAAATGGCACAAGGAAGGGGAAAACAGTACATAGATATAACTAACAACACCAGTGTTCCTCTAAAATATACACATCTTAGTGTAATGGAGGAATAAGGATAATTTCCTTGTATTTACTTTGGGAAAGATAAGACAGGTGGGACCTAGTGAATAAATTGGAAAAATGTCTCTTAGGCTCATAAGACTGAAAAGAAGGTTAGCATACTGTTAGACCTTTATTAACCTGAAGCACAAACACTCTGGAAGTCATATAGCACAGGACTGTCCTTCATACATCATACCAGGGATGAAACTTCCTAAAAGACAGGAAGAGTAATTTTTATATTGTGTAAATCTTTGTTGCCAGACTTCTTTTCCCAGCTAAGAATGGACTAAATCTGACTTCACTTTGAATCTAGTTTCCTCTATTTTTTTAAAATAGAAAAATATCTAGCCCCAAATGATTTTTAAAATAATTTTAAAACAATCAGAGGGCAAGCATTATCATTGTCTAGTAAGCCTGTCATTGCCTCTTTTAAAAAGATAAATATGATTAACACTGAATTGCAACAACTTGGTCATTTGCACTAAGGCCTACCATTGAAAAGTACATTCATGACTTATATGACTGACATGCGCTAACGCTCAAGCAATAATGAGTAATTATTTCTGGGGTTACCTTCCTAAGACACTAGTCTTTACAACACTTTCAAGAGTTTCCTACCTACTTCTTTAAAACCATCAATATGGGGGCTTGCCAGTGAAGAAAACTAGCACTATTAAATTAAGCTAATATTACCTATGTATCATGGTTTGTTAAGCTATTATCTTGACATGAAACTTCCAGTTAATGCATGACTGTTTAGTATCAGCCATGTTCCAGAGAGAATTTGAAAAGGGAATCAAATAATAGTAGAGCTGTAATTTACATTTCTTTTTTTTTTTAAGTGTCATGACTGCACAGAGAAGAATTGGAAGTAAGAAGATCAACAACAAGGTACAAGCTTAACTGTTAAGTATGAAGAGAAAATACAGTAAGGCAAAATTAAAGTCTAGCTGACTTAATACACCGAAACAAATTGTAAGGCTCTTTTCATTTTCATACCACTTTATACGACTACATTAATACTATTTCCCCTGGTTTTCAGTTATTTTTTTACAAATAGCTAAATATCACTTTTTGTATACCGCTTTTATTACAGTGTCTCTTTCATATTGTTCCAAACTTTTGAGGCATAACTCAAGTTAAGTATGTATGAATCTAAATAAATATAATTGTATAATCAATGTACAAACACACACACACACACACACACACACACACACACACACATATATATATATATATATATATATATTCACTCTGAAAACATTGACAGAAGGTGAGTCCCACCCGAAAACAGAGAAACAGATGTTCTGTTGAATTAACATATGTATAAAATCAAGCATGACAATTCACAGAATGTAAGAATCAGAGTATAGTTAAGAAGCTGTGTGAAAAATATATTTTATTTTTTTAAAAAAGTAGTAAAATTACAATATGCTAAAGAATTTTAATAAAAATGTGACAGCTTAAACATTAAAGAATTTCAATAGTATAAGAATAAACCATAATTGTTGATATTAGTACTAAATGTTTAGTATAATAGTCACAAATTCATGAAAATTTAACACCATTGTTGTAAGATAAGTCCATAAGTTCATATATATACAAATCTCCATGTTCAAAAGAGAAAAAGATCCATGATGCTATAAGAATCAAAGGAAAGAAGGAGGAGAAGGAAGAGGAAGAGGAGGAGGAGGAGGGGGAGGACTGAGAAAAAGAAAAAAAGAGGAAGAGGAGGAGGAAGAATAATTTTAAGAGCAACAATGATCAGGATTAACAATAACTAGAGAAGGTTCAGAAAAGATTTAAAAAGCTAACTTTTTTTGAAAAAGAAAAGAAGACCAAAAAGTGTCATAACCAAGTGCTTAAAAATGAGAAATATCAATACAACTTTTTCAGAGAAGGATCTTACTTGTGTGTGTTTTTTTTTTCTTAACTTAAAATCTTAAGAGCCCAGCAAAATATCTTAGATGTTTCTCCTTTTCAAAAATATGTCAGAGTTTGAAACATAGGTGCACCTTGTTGGTGCAAGGTATGTTTTGAGAGCTGTGGTACGTTCCTAAGAGATTGAAGTTAACAATGAGAAAAACAATTAACTGACTAGAGATGATGTCACAATACACAGTGGTATCTTTTACCACCCCGTCCTGTGAAAGCTTAGCTGAGTGAAAAGACCCTGAAAAACTCTCCAAGTTTCATCCCATGATTAGAATATACAGAAGGAAAAGAAAAACCCAACAACTTGACACATTATGGAGTTGCCACTTCTTCTTTACTCTGTGTCTCTGGTATTATTCATAATTTATGTTCCAGTCAGTTTATTGTAAGAAACTGTTTCCTCTCTTAGATTATGTTCTTAGATTACATACCATGACTACACACCAGGTAGTCTTTTCATACTCCTCACTCCCACAAGCAAAAGTCTTTCTCCCATGGGATGCTAACTTAATGTTGTTTTGAACGACTTAATCTTTCTCCTAAAAGGTTTGTTCCTACTGGTTGTCCTTTATGTTCTGAGCTCAAGATTCACTCTGAATCCTCCATGTTCTATGTTCTGCTAGGAAAACAGTTTACTACTGCTTGCCCGAAGTTCTTGCTCCTTTAAGATTGGTGCAGAGACATCCATGCAGAGACTCCATGATGACTAGTCTACCACAAAGCATTTATTTCATCTATAACTCGGCCACTATAAAACATAAAAGTCAAGATAAAGTCACTTTCACTGTTTCAGAGCACAATATAAAAATGATACTTATTGCCTCTATTCATATCCACTATGCTAACTTTATAAACCATAGCAAAGAAAAGAAACTAGATATGCACTTTTTATGCAAAAAGATGCAAAAAGGCCACTTCTCCAGAAAAAAAAAAAAATGATGTTAAAACTGAGAGGCAAATACCAGACCCAACTCCCAGACTATGCACAAAGAGTTTAATGAGGATGTGGTTTTAGTTCACAATTCCCTTGTTGTACGGAGTGATGGGTTAAGATGTTTTTTAGTAAAATCAATGCCAGTGAACTTACTGAATCCCATAAGAAATACCCAACACAATCTCCTTTCTCAAGGGCCCCAGAGCTCCCACAATTCCAATCTTATAGTCATCCTATTTATTGATGATACCCATCTACTCTTAAATTAAATAAAACGATTAATTATTAAAGTTGAGTACACCAGAGAGCTAAGAAGATGACTGCAGCCATGAAAATTATGTATGCTGGTGTAACTTCAAACTTCAAAAAAAAAAAATTTCATACATTAATCATTCATTTGTCTGGGTGTTTCATAAATATCTTCTCACGTCAGCCTTAAGATGCCTATGTAGTATAAATCCTGACTCCCTTTCTACATACAACTTTAAAACTAAGAAATTAAGGTTGCATGAATGGGTCTGAACTGGGTCCTCTGCATATATGTTATGGTTATGTAGCTTGGTTAACTTGCAGGACTGCTATCAGTGGGAGTGATGGCTGTCTCTGACTCTTTAGCTTGCTTTTGGAACACTTTTCCTCCTACTGGGTTGGCTCGTCCAGCCTTGAAATAAGGGTATGACCCTAGTCCTATTGCCACTTCATATATCATGTCTGGTGGATGTCTTTGGGAGGCCTGCTCTTTTATGAAGGTATGGTGGAGGAGTGGAGAGAGGAGGTAGAGAAGAAGTAGAGAGGGAGAGGCTGTGAGGAGGGAGGGAGGGGTAACTGCAGTAGGGATGTAATGTATGAGAGAATAAACAAAATTTTTAATGAAATAAATATTTTTAAAGATTAAAAAAATAGTAAGAACATTAAGGCTGCAAAAAAGACTTCTTATAGCCCTTACATACAAGAAAGCAGAGAGAAAGGTTTCTCTGTCAGAGAGTTGAACTGTAAATCCTTCAGCTCAGAAGGAATGCATCACTTACTGTGATCAGATATAACTTTTTGCAAACCACGTTTATTTATTCAACTTGTAAACATACTAAAACATTGTACAGACTCTCAGCTTCTTAAAGGCTAGGGCTTCCTTATTGCTGTCCTGGAGGCAGGACATGGAAATGCCACACCAAGAGCAGTGACTGAAACTAAACCCCACATCACCTGGTTCTTGATAGGTTCCAGTCAGGCAGGCATCCCCAGAAGTTTCTCTCTGTGGACCTTAGTATAAAAAGAATGACGGAGACAAAGACGCTTAGGAATTCTATGCTGAGCATTCACACTAGGCAACCTGGTGTACTTGTCTTGCCAAATAGCAATCTCTGAATACCTTAGCTAAGTTTTCATAGAAAGCCTAGCTAAGAAATTATTTTTTTAATCCTAGATATTATATGGTGACTTTTCCCACTATCATATATGTGTGTGTGTGTGTGTGTGTGTGTGTGTGTGTGTGTGTGTGTGTGTGCATGTGTATATGGGCTGGGGTGTTTATATAGATATAGAGATAAAATAGACAAGTATATAGATATAGATATTTTAAAGACAATTTTATAATTCATGTGAATCCACTTGTGTACGTGAAATTCGTTTTAAATGTGTCTAGAAGAATGTAGGCAAAAGCATGTATCATACTTAAATTTATAGTGGGTGGGGATGAGACCCATCAAAGGAGAGAGCCCCATTGTTCAACGTTTGGTATATGGTCAGAGCAAATTTATATTTATCAGAGGAAATAATATTTGGAAGGGTAATTTTTGCATTCTGTATTGTTTGCATGATAAAACACACAAAACATTAAAATTAATATGTTACAATGGGGAAGAATAGGTTTTTCAAAAGGATGCATGTCAAGCGAATGTGTCTCACTAGGTTTCCAATCATAACATTGCACTCCCCACAGGCTCTCACTATCCCAGTGCAGCCCTGTGAAAGCTCACACTGCCAAGTATTTCTTTCCACCAATTTTAAACTCTGACTCAGGGAAATCCCAGAGCAGCCTTCTCTTTGGCCTGTATTTACCTTCTGGTTATTTCTCTCAGAGCTTGCTAACAATAGAAATTGTTCTTGGTTGGGATACAGGCACAGCAGGATATTCAAAATGCCACAGGCAATGCAGTTGGCCTGCCTGGCAAAGCCCACTGGTAGGTACCACAGGAGCCATATGGAAATTGCTAAAACAGGAAATAAAGCAGCAGGTTCTAAAGCCACAAGCTTTCTTTGCCACACAAGAATTATCATTAGTCTACAGTGGAAAACACCTCTGCCTTCTGAAGGCCCACAATCCTAGGAATACAACTCACACTGTTAGCATTCTGTCTAAGCTCCACCCCAGAGTTACCTGGCAACAGCCAGGTGTGCCTGACTTACAATAAAAGGGCTGCTTGACCCTCCTCCCTCTCTTGCTCACTTGGTCTTCCCTTCTTGCTCCAGCTCTGTCCCCTCACCATTCAACCCTCTCTTCTCCCTCTCTCCAAGTACTTATTGACAGTCTCTTTTCCTCTTTTCCTTTCTCTCTCCCTCCCTCTCCTCCTCTACTCTTTACTCTCTCTCTCTCTTTCTCTCTCTCTCTCTCTCTCTCTCTCTCGCTCTCTCTCTGCCTCTTCTATCCTCTTAATTCCCCTCCCCATGCCCAGAATAAACTCATACTATACCTTCCTGTGCCTGATCCCTTGGGGGGAAGGGAAGCCTTGGCATGGGCCAGGAGACACCCCCTACCCCCATACCTGACTACACATCTATAGAACATATCCCCCCCTCCTTTATCTTTTTATAAACTCATCACATACCAACACAGTTTTCAAACTATGCAGCTGGAGTCCACCGTTACATTTTGATCAGTAATTGCATGTAGAAAGCAAAGCATCCATGTGGGGCCCAGTTTGCTTTCAGACTTAATATTCTATGGATATTAAAGTTGTGAAGATTTTAAACAAAATTTAAACAGGCTATAATTGCTAATGTATGTTTGCTTCTCTCCTGAGTATAATGTAATTTTTTTTACTTTAATTTCTAACAGAAATCAGGCATGGGGACACCCTAGAGAAGCAGCTGTCTCATGCAAAGAAATCTTAGAAAAGTAAAACTTATCCATTCTAAACTCTTGATAGAGAAAAATAGCAGATGCTAATCTGAGAAGAAAATATTGCCAATGTGTTGGTCAGGAAAGAGATCAATGACTGAAGACAAGATGTGCAATCTAATAAGTGACCAAAGTCCTAGTCCAAGTTCATACAACACACTTTATACCTTTCTATTTAATAACATATGCTAATATTGATAATAAGAAACATGTTTTGAGCTAGGTGCTAATGGTACACATCATTAATACAAGCACTTGGGAGGTAAAAGGTAAGGCAGATCAATGGGAGTTCAAGATCAGCCTGTTCTACAGAGTGACCTCTAGGACATGAAGAGTCAAGGCAAAAGGAAGGAAGGAAGGAAGGAAGGAAGGAAGGAAGGAAGGAAGGAAGGAAGAAAGAAAGAAAGAAAGAAAGAAAGAAAGAAAGAAAGAAAGAAAGAAAGAGGAAAGGAAAGGAAAGGAAAGAAAAGAAAAGAAAAGAAAAGAAAAGAAAAGAAAAGAAAAGAAAAGAAAAGAAAAGAAAAGAAAAGATGCTATGGTTATTATTTGAATCAATATTACATATGTATAGATTCTATCAAGGACTCATAGAACATGCTATTTGGCTTTTTCAGGAGAAGAGTAGTAAAGTCTTAGTAAGAAACTGGTATTAATGGAGGTCAACTAAGAAACAATTTGCAATGTTCTCACTGCCCATGTTAACAATCAGTTTACATTATTAATATAATTCAAGACAAATCAAAATTTGAGTGATTTTTATAAAATGCATTCCTTTAGAAAGGGACCTCTCTGGAAAATGAGATGGAATATCTAATATGTTCTGTTAACTAAAACAACAAGTTTGACTAATGCATAATAACTACTTTTAGAAAATATATGACATATATGAATTTTAAGCACCTAAAGAAAATACATTAATATTCCTTTACAGCCTGTTTAGAAAGAGCTGCAACGTGACACAGCATTGAATCCAACTCTTTGATTTGCTTAATGTGTAAACATCCCAAATGCCAATCATTACAACTGTCCAGAGAAAAGGGTTCACTGAGAAAGGAATCATAGGTCATTCTTCACTGTTCATACATGAGTAAATTATTTTGGTGCTTACGATATAAAAAAAATGCTAAGTGATAGACATACGATATAAAACATGTGATCTGTAAAAATATGTGTCCTATTATCAACTGGAGTACTAAATAAAACTATGAATATGTTGGCTAATCCAAATGATGGCAGGCATATGAAAAATGAGACCTCAGGGATGCAATTGTGAGTGATGTGGGTAGAACTGGTGAGAGAAGAAGAAAAGACTGTGTGATGGTGAAGAAACCAGGCCCAAGTGATGAAGACAGAATCCCAGGTAGGCTGCTGAGGCCTGAGCCTATGAAATCTCTGAAAAGTGGAAGGAGTGAGCACGTCTACAGACTACTGAGGAAGGAGAGCTGGCGAAGTATTAGAAAGATAATCAGTGAGAGATCTTGATCACAAGTTTAGAGTCATCAGAAAGTCCTTGAAGGCATATGAAGCAGAGAACCAAGTTACCTACATTTCAAAGGGGTGTTTGTCCAGTGCTTGAAGCAAAGCCAAGCAGCACACATTTTAATGGGGGGTGGCACTTTTGACTGAGACAGACATTCCAAATGCCATGTCCCTGTCACAAGAAATAAATTTGATTATGCCGTCTGATTAAGTTGTGTTTATATCTTGCTTTGTTCATTTGTTAGTCTCTTTCTGCAGACAGCAAAAAATCCCTCCTACCCCAAATCTTCTTTCTCTTATGAAATGTCCCAGAAGAATCATCAGAAGAGCATCTCCTACAGCAAGAGACTCCCACCTAGAGGTTCTGTGAGAGATACCATGGCTTTACTCATAATCCCTCTCTTTGCTATGGTTGCTGGCATTTTTTAGCCCCAAGCAGAGCCACAGCCAGGCCACTGTGATCCTTTATGTATTTAATCAGCAGGAGCCAGCCCTCAAAACCTTATGTTTAAAGCTAGAGGGAAATGGAAAGTTATGCCTCATAAACAAGTTAAGGGCAGTGGATGGAGGATGGATGCTATCCATGTAGCTAGAGGGAAATGTGGTAAACGAAACAGGCTTCCAGGAACCACAGGGAAGCCAGGAAATCTGGTCAGCAGATGCCTGAACGTCAGGTAGTGCTCAGTCAGCATAGCGGTGGTAGAAATGATTGTGAAATGTCATTAACAGCTTTCCAAACTCTTGCTGTTCCTAACGACTCTAATAAAACATTACCTAACTGCTGGACTGAGTCATGAGTCTAAGCATATTCCCAGTGAAGTTTAAAGACACAGACAGGTTTCCCTCACACCCGGACAACAGCTTTCCATTCTGAGAATGCCTCAAGGAAGGGAACATTTGCTCAGGTTTCTATGTTGTCAGGAACACCTTGTCCAGAGCCCATCCTCTAGTGCTGTGCACATGCATCTTGTCACTTCACTGTATTAGGAAGATGCTGTACCAGGGAAGTGGTAAGATGCCAGGTGTGCTCGTGGCAAAGACTAACAACTGGAGTGCAATCTCCAGGACCCACCTTCTAAAATTTGTTCCATGGTAGGCAAACAATAGCTGACACATGCATGCAACAGGCACACATACACGCACACACACACACAAACACACACACACACACACACAATTCAGTGGTAACACATACTTTAAAAAGATGTCATTTCACCTCTTAGGCTTTCAAAGGGATTAGATGTTTTTTCCCTCCAGATGAGACTGAATCGAGAAGTATAATTGCTTCTAAAACATTAAGTCCCAATATAAATAAATTCAGTAGAACTTGCCCTGAATCTGAGCCCTGTAGATATTGAAATTAACCTACTGCATGCAGTGAGGGGAAAAGAAGGGTATATTGAAAAGTTTTGCCAGTAACTTAGAAATGAAGCGATAAAAAAAATTCCTTCTGAAAATTAAACTATAATGTCACTGTATATAAGTCAAAGAGAAAGATAAGGGTAACCCTTTCAAAGAGCTAAGTGTCTGCCCGACATGCAAAGCTGACCATACAAAGATGACAGCCAATAACCACAGATCAGAAGAAATTTCAGAAAGAGAAGACATTCAGAAACACAGTCCAAACGGAGGCTGTGGATGAGCTCTTTGTTTCTAGTGACAAGAATTTTATCTGGACAGATTCATGTGTGTAAAATTGACATCATTCAACTTAAGCTTCCCATGAAAGCTATACAAGCTTATAATTACACTTGGGTTTTCCAAGTATTTTGCTGTTAGGGAGATAATCAGCTAACCCAAAGCAGCTGCCCCTCTTGGTAATACCAGATCTCAAAATCCAGCTATGCGTCCTCTTACCCATTACCCTCCTATGCTATGTTTCTAGAAGCATGTGTTTGTGATGCTTCGAGACAGGTCTGCATTTAGTAATCAGTAGGAACGATTTTAAGATAGAGAAACCGAAAACCAGACTATACAATGCAAGACTATCCTGCCTTCCCAACCACATGGTATCCATTTTACTAGATGGTTAAAAAGAGACCAATAGATTTTTACATATGAGCTTATCAGTCATGTAGTCATTGTGTACCACCTTGTGTGCCATACTCTGAGTCTCCTCTTTCTTAGTCCACACTCCTTTCATGACAACTTTACCGTATCATTGGAAAATACAAAACAATGTGATTATTTCAAGTTTGAGGTATGCAGCAAGCAGGGATTAATTGGGTAGTTCAATCTGGGGGCTATGAGTCAACTTCATTCAACTGAGTGTCCCATGCCATCATCAACTACTGCATCCCATCTCTTTAATCTGGTATGTGTGAAGCTGCTTCTTTAAAAAAAAAGGTAACATCATCTCTCACATCCAATATGTGGATACAGATGGCATTTCACGGGACATCAGCATCCTTTCCTACAAATGATAGGAAGTGCAAAATAAACCTCCACAGATAGCAGGCTCTGTTGCACAATGATAAGCATGCCAGACAGTAATTTTTCACTTTAGCAATTTCCACTGGGGAGCAGTTCCAACTGTTGAGACCTATCTATTTATCAGATTTCCATTATGAACTGCATTCTAACGTATATTAGCAAGCTTCTTCGAAACACACCAAGTGCTGTTATTTATTATTTAAATGGCTTTTAAGAACACAGAGTGTTCTGCCATTCACAAATACTTTACTCATAAATATCACCTCTTTAGCGGCTAATCATTCTCGAATCTTTGTAGGTAAGAAATTAACACTAAGTCAGAGAAAGTTAATGACAAAAGTCAGGCCAGTCTTTAGTGACAAGCCCAATTACACTGCAACTGGTGTTTAGCCAGTTCTGTCCCTGTTAACATAACGGCTGTTTGACATTTGTAGATTAGCTCCATTTGGGATGTCTTTTTGGCTGTTAGGCCTACCTGCTGCACTATGCAAAATGCACGCGCTTAAAACACAGTACAAGGAGAAGTAATCAGCTCTCCTGCTTGCCTGAAAGCCAGCATGTCCACCCGGAAGACTGTTCCTGTGAAACAACTTGAAAACCTGATAGGCCACTAAGGATGAAATTTTACACATTATCAAATCAGCATACAAAGTCCCAGTTTAAGCTACATGTTCTCTCTCACTTATGGGACAAAATTTATAATCCATATACATACACGTATGCACATACATATACATAAATGCTATAAACACCAGTAAAGGCTCAAAGTACTAGAAAAGAATCAAGAGAGGGTAACAAGTATTAGGAAGGGGGAACAAAAGGACCCCAGGGAGACAAGAGAAGGAAAAAATACAGGAAACTGGAATGTGAGTGGGAGGCAAGGGGAAGGATGGAGAGAGGAGTGATTACTTGGAAATTAGTATTTGAAAATGTCAAGATACCTAACTCTTTAGGCTAATTTAAAAATAATAATAATAATAATAATAATAATAATAATAATAATGACTTGTTCCCTGTTAGTGAAATTGTCTGATTGAATTTGTACAGTGCATGCTGAGCTACTTGCTATTCACCTGACAATCTGCAGCCCATGTTACTTTATTGCTATTTCTAGGGCAGCAGAGCATAACACCCCAGTTAGACCAAAAGACAGTGGAAATGCACCAGCCATCAGTAGTCTAAAGTGGATGAGAGGCTGCTTTTCCGAATTTAAACCTTCTGGCTAAGTCGTGTTAAATGTCACTGTGTTTAACACTGGGGAATGGAAGGAATTATCAACAGAGAAATTTTCAATGAGGAAGCATTTGTCACCCGCTCTTTCTTGTCTCACTTCGGACACAAACCAACACAGCCTCACCAACATCACAGACTTCCAACCATGCCACTGCATCCAAGCGGGATATGTGAGGGGCCCAAGATGACAGACCATCTTTCCTCTGGTGGTCTCCGTCCATCATTTGATCCTTATATATCACCAAATGCAGAAGGTTGTAACAGTGCTCCACATGGATGAAAATAACTGCCCAGAAACCAGCAGGAGAAGCCTGGTATACAGATGTAGATTACAGCACTCCACTCTGGGACTGTGGTCACTTACAAATTGTATGAGTAGAAGGATTTACAAGATGAACACAAGTACTACAACACATGTGTGAGTGTTTAACATAAAGATTTTTCTGTGCCACTGCATGTTCCCTGTGAATTAGAGGGACACCATTTAGTGTTTCCGAGGATGCACATAAGGAAGAACTATATAGTGTCAACCTGTATGTGCTACTGAAATCTAGACCCATCTCTATAAAAATATCTTTTTATTGGATATTTTCTTCATTTACATTTCAAATGCTATCCCAAAAGTCTCCTATACCCTTCCCCCTCCCTGCTCCCCTACCCACCCACTCCCACTTCTTGGCCCTGGCATCCCTCTGTACTGGGGCACTTAAAGTTTGCAAGACCAAGGGGACTTCTCTTCCCAATGATGGCCTACTAGGCCATCTTCTGCTACATATGCATCTATATTGTTGTTCCATCTATAGGGTTGGAGACCCCTTCAGCTCCTTGGGTACTTTCTCTAGCTCCTCCACTGGGGCCCCTGTGTTCCATCCTATAGATGACTTTGATTAACTAAATTGTCAACATTAGACCCCAAACCCAACACAACCTGTAATGTTCGATTACAGCCAAATAAGGATAACCTCAGACTTTTACTGCTTATGGAAATAAAATTTAAGATGTTAAATGGTTGATGACACAGGTTCTAACATAAGAAGTTTGCCTTTAAATGAAGATTTTTAAATGTCTAATGGTCCCTACAAATGAGAAGTATACACCTAAGTGGCAAGTATAAAATATTTGCTAGGAGATATAATCCACACCAGGCTCTACTAGATAAATAAAATATTTGCTAGGAGATATAATCCAAACCAGGCTCTACTAGATAAATAAAATATTTGCTAGGAGATATAATCCAAATCAGGCTCTACTAGATAAACATAGATCTATGAAGTTCATCTCAATTATATTGAAGTCACATGCCTTCTTTCAACAAATGAGAGAGTCTAATCACATTGACAGGCTCCATATAACCTGAAATCTTTGCTCTCTGCGCTGAAAAATATGGACTACATCATGTCAGCATATCTCTATATGCTGCTATGAAGAGGTGGAATATCAGAATCTTCACATTTTTCTTAAATTATAACAGTTGAAAATGTGTTAAATTGCACAGATACACAGAGGACACACACAGACACAGGCACACATATAGTAACACACAGACCCATACACAGACAGTCACAGAGACATACACACAGACAGACATACAGATACACACAAATGCACAAACACACACACATACAGAAACACCCTGACACACTCGAAGGCATACACTCAGACAGGCAGACATATGCATTATGTACACACATACACGCACATATACAGACACATAGACACAGAAACACACACACATGCAGAGACACACAGACACACAGAGAGACATACACACATGTTCAAAAGCACACAGATACACAGAGAGAGGGGGAGGGGGAAGGAAGGACTAGAGGGAGGGGAGTGGGATGAGGGAGGGAGAGGGGAGGAGTAGGGGGAGGGAAGTGGGAAGGGGGAAAGGAGGGGAGGGAGAGGGAAAGGGGGGAGGAGGAAGGAAAGAGGTGGAGGGAGAAGGGGAGGGGGAGAGAGAGAGAGAGAATGAATTAACACTGCTGTCAGCAGAGGATTTTACATAATAGGAAAACAAAATTTAAGCCATCCAGGGATGATGCAACAATCCAAGAAGTCTGGAAAGAAGCCTATTCCAGATGCCACCCAATTCCAATCACAGCTTTCTTCATCCAGATCTGAAGACAGGCATGCTAGACATTGTAATCCCTAAGCCAGGCAGGAGAAAATGCATAAAGGTAGGTCAGACAGAATAGGAACGTGGAGCTCCATCTGCTCCCTTTAAGCCCTTCCCAGAAACTTCACCAACGAGTTCTATGGTAGGAGAGAGAAATGCCCTTATTGTGATACATCATCCCGAGAAGCTGAGAAATAAGTAATTTTGCAAGCACATTAGCACTTCAAGATATGAGAGAAATAAACAATAAAAAGAATGACCAGCTAGCTCTGCTCTAGTGCCCAGTTGTTTCTGTGTAAAAAGTCAGTGAGTCACAGTTGGCAAAGTTTCTGACAAAATTTACAGGGATTTGTTCATCAAATAATAATTAGTACCCCGATGAGAACCAAAACACTTCAGATTGACCTTACAAAGTAATTAACTGAGGCTGGGGAACAAAGAACTCGCTAAGCATACAAGAGTAGTTTGGATTCCCAGAACATTTGAAAATGCTGAGTGAGTGTTGGTGGGTTTCTTTTAATTACAGCCTCAAAAGGAAGAGGCAACTGATGCCCTGAACAATCTGAAACTAGCCACATCAATGAGATCTAGCTTTGATATATATGAGATCCTGCCAAGAAAAGGGAAGAAGTTAAGGAAGGAAGGAAGGAAGGAAGGAAGGAAGGAAGGAAGGAAGGAAGGAGCAATTTTAGTTTCCAACAGCAAATCTCAAGCCTCCACCTTCACACAAACCTGTGTTGCACAGGCAAGAACATGCATACATAAATATGCATGAAAAGAAATAAAATACCAACAAGTTATCACCTAGCTATTTTTTATAATTGTTTCTAGTGAGAAAAAGAACACTTTTATTTGAAAGTGTGAAAGAACAAACAAATATCTAGTATTTTAAATTACACTCTTCTCTTTGCAGTTATGGTTGATGCCTGCAACATATCAGGCCAACAGGTTAACATTGGTAAAACCTGGTCATGTTCAACAGTAAAGAAATGAAGATTTCTAAGTCATATCAAGTTGGTGAGGTGCCATCTGTCCTGCAGAGGGCGGCTCCTTTGTCCTTTTTGCCAACTCTTCCTCACAAATTAAGACTGATTAGCACTCTGCCTGGCGTGGTGGCGCACTCCTTTAATCCCAGCACTTGGAGGCAGAGGCAGGCAGATTTCTGAGTTCGAGGCCAGCCTGGTCTACAAAGTGAGTTCCAGGACAGCCAGGTTTATACAGAGAAATCCTGTCTCGAAAACAAACAAACAACAAAAAACAACAACAACAACAAAAAGACTGACTAGCACTGAAAAGTTTGTTGTTTTCAATTTAATAAATCTTTTCTGAACATATATAAGTAGAAATAAATGTTAATGCCATTTTATCTTTGAAAGTATTGGTATATGCATAAGTTATGCACCATATACTTATATATATGATGAAAGTGCCTTGAGTTGGAGCCCTAACATTTAATACTATACAGGGTTAATTGTAGGGTATTAACTCTCATAAAAAGTTTGTTCTAAAGTTCTATGGTTTGAGAGTATGTGTGGTAGGAAGTTCACTCATCACTGAAACATTGGGAAGGATGAGAAGAAAGTTAAGAGATATTGTTCATTTTGGCTCATTCCTTAATGTAGTTCACCAAGGCTAACATGACTAAAGAAGTGGCTCATAGCTTGACAAGAAGAATGTGAAACTGCTCATTCACATCAAGTGAATCTGAAAACAGAGGCAGAGAATTCTGGCACTCATCAAACTTCTCCCTCCCCTTGCCCACATTGCTTCAGTATGGACTCTCATCACACAAGATAGTACTGCCATGTTTAGTACGTCAACCTTGTCTACTTGATACCCAATCACATTACTCCGAAGTCAAAATAGTCATTGTTGGAGCACCAAGACGCATGGTCGCTCATGGTACATAATCCATTTAGCCTACCTTTATGCCTTCCCAAAGTCTTAACGTTTTATACTGCTCAAAAGTTCAAAGTCTCTTCTAAGATTTAAGTCAATGTCTTAGCTATATTCTCCTATAAATATCAAAATTCAAGGTACATGCATAGAATATGCAATGGCATGGCATGTATATGGGAAGAATAAGAATATAGAATGTTAGGATAAGGTCAAGCAAAGCCAGAGGAAATATCCAATCCTGCAAGTTCCTGACCAGCATGTGGGGCTGCTCCTGGCATCATCTGAGTTTTGCCAGGCTTAGGTTGTGTTGCTTCTCATGCATGTAGCCTCTGTCTCAACTCCATATCTTCATCTGTTCCCAATGAACACCCTGTGCTCCTGGCACTTACACAATGTAGGCTTTCTATACACAGGTAGAGTGAACAGAGTACTCAGAAGGTACATGTGGGGATATTGCCTTTCCTCAACTGTTGTCTCAAACCTTGGCTCTTCTGTGATCTGACATCACTCTCATTTTGCCTGGCTGCAAAGATGCTGAGAACCAGTACAGCAGGGGGGATGTCAGCAGAAGCTGCCAACTCAAGATGAAGTCTAGCCCCTGCTACCACAGATGTAATCCTTCTCTTCATGTGCCTTAGCTATGTGTGCCTAGCATCTGGGAAACACTTCTGTAGGAGGTTGTCTTTGAGCAAGGAACTCCTGCAGTCACAATTTGAGTCTCTGAGTCAGGTACTTTCATTTCAGATAAATTTACATGTTTTGAGCTAGAGCTTTAAAGTACCCTTAAATACCTTTTATAACATCTCAGTAAAAAGTGTAAGGTTTCTCACTTAATCAAGTTAATACTTTCAATAGTTATTTAACTTATCTACCTTTGCCTGTCCTGCACACAATATTAACTGCTTTCAAGTTCATTTCCTTACCAAGACATACATTTCACATTTTTTCTTCTTATTTATTATAAATCTGACCAAGAGCAGAAAGCAATCATTGTGCCAAAGCTCAGATGTTATGCTATCTCCAAACAGAACTTACTCCATTGCATCCAAGTTTCTACAGTGAGAGTAGCACATCCAACACAACTCTTTTTTTTTTTTTTTTTTTTTTTTTTTTGAGACAGGGTTTCTCTGTATAGCCCTGACTGTACTGGAACTCACTTTGTAGACCAGGCTGGCCTTGAACTCAGAAATCTGCCATCCTCTGCCTCCCGAGTGGTGGGATTAAAGGCATGCGCCACCACGCCCGGCACCAACACAACTCTTTGCTGTCTTGTAAACTTCATGAGCCTTGAAATCTTCACCACTTATGAATTTCCTCCTAAAATCATCTAGTAAGTTCCAGTCTGAGAGTTTTAACTTCAGCTACGCAAGTTCCCTTTACTTGTTCTGTGTAATACAGGGGTACAATTTAGGAAGTAATTTTATGTCTGTGGGTCTATGTACAGCCCATTCAACATAATCAATGTACTGTTCAAGAATATTTCAGTAAGCAACTAGTCACACTCTTTCTTCACTAAGAACTCTTTCAGGAGTTTTTTTTTTAATTTTTTTTTCTCTTTATTAGATATTTTCTTCATTTACATTTCACATGTTATCCAGAAATTTTCCCTTACCCTCCCGCATCCCCGCCCTGCTCCCCTACCCACCCCCTCCCACTTAATGGCCCTGGCGTTCCCTGGTACTGGGGCATATAGAGTCTGTATGACCTCAAGAGGGTTCATCCTGTATAGCCCTTGCCTTACAAGAATAAGCCCTTGATACCCAAGAAATGTGGTAGAAGAGGACTGACTCCACAAAATGGTCTTCTAACCACCACATATAACAACAGAAACACACACACACACACACACACACACACAGAGAGAGAGAGAGAGAGAGAGAGAGAGAGAGAGAGAGAGAGAGAGAGATTTAATGAAAAGAACTCTATTGGCATCCTATCAGGCTTTAACCTTTTCAATTCAAATCCATAGAAGAAGCCTCATTAAATTAGTATAATCTTGAATATCCTAGAGTAGTTTAAAGAGGACAAAGAGAAAAGAAAACAGAGAAAGGAGAGAATGAAAGTAATCAGGTGCAATCATTTCTTTTGTATGTGTATTATATTTGAAATGATTGCCATACAGCTTGATTTTCAGATTGTATACCAAAAGTGTTTAGGGGGAAAAAAAAAAAAAACTACTGAAAAGTTACTAAGAACCTGAAAGAGGGGATACAATAAACCTTTCTACTTTATGAATACTCCATATGTTCCCATGTTTGCTAGAATTCTTAAAGATGCAGTATTTTGTTTCCTATAGATTTCTGACTATGGGCCTTGGAAATTTTCATTTTGATAGTGCAGGTGATATCTGAGTGTGTGACTGTTGACAACTAACAACTAACACAGGGCGTGAAAGTGTTAGGGCTGCCAAGCCCCTAAGGATCTTGGCTTCAGAGAATATTGCTGTTTAAGGTAGCTGGTCATGTGTGTAGCAAGCACTGGCTTCATGGTCTCCTGTTTACTCACACTTGACATCCTCTGGCAGTCATACCATTAGCTTTTCTCCAAAACTCTGCCCATTTTGGATCAAATGATTGTCATCCATGTGAAAGCCATGGAGGGTGGGAGGCCACTTTCTTTTAAATTGAAAATATGTCTCAAAAATCAGAACAAACCATTTCTTTTAACTATATCATCACAGTGCATGATAGCCTTCTTCAAAGCAAGCAGCCCCCACATAAGTTAAGATTAGTTACAGTACCACAATCATTCAGAATTTTATTAACTGCATGCTTCAAGAGAACCTGGTAGAGATTCAAGGCTCTTATCATCCCTTTGGCTTCATTTGTGCTACAGTTGAATGTAGAATAAGTGTTGCAATCCCAATGACAGAATTTTAGAACTTGAGAGGATATGACACAGCTACTGATCCAATTCCAGTAGCATCAGTAGCAAGAGGAGGGGAGGGTGGAAAGAGCCATGGGGAACTGAAGCTGTCTGCCAAATACCAATGTGTTTGCAGCAACTGGGTAATTTTACTGAAGAGTTTTTTCCCAAGGAGGTGTGACACTTACTTAAGAGAGTGCATGTCCTCAGCTTTGAAGACTATGTGAAGCTCCTTGCCTGCTTCCACTGTACTTTCCTACAGCCACTGGGTTCCAGACGTTCCCTGGAATGATTCTGCATACTATGATAAGCCCACACACGGTTAGTGAGTTACCACATTTTCCTACCCCTCCTTAAGTAACAGCATGGAATAGGACAGAATTTCACGTGAGTAGAAATGACTAAAATGCAATTTTTAAAATAAAGAATCTTTGGACTTTGCATGGTCTTCTGATGAATTGTTTTTCTATCGCTTCTCTTCTTTTTTCCTTCCTTTATCTAACATAAAACATAAGCATTCTGGTCTAAAACATAATATAATACTTTATATTTTAATAGCCTCATAAAACTTTCAATGGTGAAATAAGGTGTTTTTACTTATTAACTGGGTACATAACAATATTTTCAGTCTAGTGTTCCATCTAGTATTTCAAATATTTAAATGTATAACATAAGGCTATCAACTCCCCAAAGTATTTCTTAAATGAATGAACATGTATTTGATTTGCAATAGAATGATATCACTGATAAATATAAGAAGGTTTTGGTTAGTCACAGACATTCCTTCACCTCCTAAGGCAAGTAAACACAGACACCAAAAATTACTTGTTCTTTTTAAACGCTATTGCTTTAACCTCAAGTTTATTTTTGTTTTATGAGGATGAACTCATTTGTTTCATTAGGATGATATGGAACTATTAGATCTAAAAAGAAAAAAGAGGGTGGCATCCACACTCTAAGTATTAAAAAAGAATCTGTTACCTCAAGGAATAAGACTCGCTTAGGGTTTGCATCAGAGGTGGATCTAAACGAAGGCTTCTAGATTCACACCCAGGCTGGGCTATATTTTAAGCATCCACAGCCTATTCCAGTTATTTGCCCTTGAATCAAATTTCTGTTTTGTATTATAGAAAACTTTTCTGCCACAGCCAGAAGAATAATTAAAGGAATTTCCTGCCTAAAATGTTACAGAGACAATAAAAATATTTATCCCTTGACTATTTATTATATGTGGCTTACGTGAACTAAAAATTCCACATCAACAATGCTTCAGTGAGGGCCACACATCCAAGGGTTGGTGAGTAATCCAAACTAGATTTGACAGATTTGTATCTACTAGATGTGTTCTAAACAGTGGGAACACAAGGTTGAGTGGGTGGGGAAGGAATGAATCCGGGAGGAGTGAAGATGGGTAAATATGATCAAAATACAGTTTACAAAATTGTCAAAGAGTTATTAAAGATGAGGAAATAATTTCTAAATATATGCTTCAGAGAATAATATATGTTATATTTATTCATTGATTAAGAATTAATGTCTGGGCTGGAGAGATGGCCCAGTAGTGAGTGTAGCACTGGCTACTTTTCTAGAAGTCCTGAGTTCAATTCCTAGCAACTATATGATGGCTCACAGCCATCTGTAATGAGATCCAATGCCTGCTTTTGATGCGGATGAAGACAGCTACAGTGTACTCACATACATATGATAAATACATAAAATGAATAAATGAACCTTAAAAAATAATTAAAGCTTCTTTCTAATATAAAAATAATAAAAAATAAAATTAAAAATGAAATAAAATTGAAACATTAAATTGTTTAAGGATTGTTGGAGAATTAACAGATATTGATATATTGTTCTACACATATCACCCACATTTATGTCCTCTGCTTTCTCACCCATTAAGTCTATTTTTGTTTTTCTGGCCATATATTCATAGACCTGTGGCTTTCCACTGGAGTTTGGTTGACTTACCAGGCACAACTTTCTTAAAGGCAACTTTCTCACAGTAGTTGTCATTTAGCAACAGCTTACAATGATTGTACAAGCCCCAAAGTACTGTACCCAAGACCGTACCAAATATCAGCATGGAAAGTGGAGGTAAAAAAGAAGTCCTATTAGTGCCAAGGAGATTGAGTTTGTTCTTTCACAATTTCACACACACACACACACACACACACACACACACGTACATGAACATACATGTATATATATATATATATATATATATATATATATATATATATATATATATATATATATGTATATATATATATATATATATGTGTGTGTGTGTGTGTGTGTGTGTGTGTGTGTGTGTGTGTGTGTATACATATGTGTGTGTGTATGGGGTGCATTCTGATTATAATCTCTCCCCTCTGATTTCCTCATTTCTCTATTACTTTCTACTTTACAGGCGCCTTTGTAAACTCGAGGCCTTTTGTTGTTTTGGTGGTGGTTGTCTTTTTTTATTTTTAAAGAGGTATATTTAATTACAGGTGTGACATCAGTTTTGAACTATCTACTGAAGCCTCCTGAGCTCCCCAATGTATATAAAACAAAAGGTAATGACTGCCCCTCCCCCAGAGTCCATCAGTAGGCAGACATTCAGCAGGAAGACTCCATAAACTAATCCCTCACATCCATGTTTGATTGTTGAAAGATGTTTCCTATAGCCTCAGCTTCTATGAGTTCATGGCTGTATTAGATACGCCATGCCCAGGGACAGCATTTCATAGTCCATCTCCATATATGGTAGCTTTTTTTTTTCTTTTTTCTTTTTTCCATGATTACTTTCTTTTTAAAATTATTTATTAGATATTTTCTTTATTTATATTTCAAATGCTATCCTGAAAGTTCCCTATACTCTCCCCCCGCCTTGCTCCCCTACCCACCCACTCCCACTTATTGGCCCTGGTATTCCCCTGTACTGGGGCATATAAAGATTCGCTAGCTCTTATATTATTTCTGTCCCCCTTTCTGAATTGCACGCTGAGGGTTCAGTGAGGTAGTAGCCATGTTTTGTTTAGGGATAAGCAGCCTATCATCACCTATTCTTAGCATCTTAGGCATTAATGTGTCTGTGTATTTATTGTTACTCATTAAAAAGAACACATTCTCTGATTAAAGCTGAGAGTACCATTTTCTGTGGGTGTAAACATAAGTATTCAGAAGACAGCTTGCACCCATGGCAGTTTAGCTAGACAACAGAATTAAATTCCCCCTAGAACCTGAGACTTCTCACCCTTCCTTTGACTGCATTTACAGTACCAGACACAAATTCTTGTGAAGCGAACCTCAAATAAAATTACAGTAGTTGGTTATTCCCATAACAGTTGTGCCACTATTATACAAGTAGGAACATCTTTTATAAACAGATAGCATTATAGATTTTAGTGACAGTTTTGAGAATTCTGGAATTTTGGTTCCTTTAGAAGACATAGAAATATTATGCGAATGTGCTTTTACTTTAATTCCAGGTTTAGGCACTCTCCGCAGCTGACTATGATTAGCCTCATGTTCTAGCAGAGGGATGGTTTTGTCAGCTGCAGATTGTCTTTGTGATTATGTGACATTTGGAATTCTGGGGAGTTTAAAGAGGGTCTATACCAAGGTGTGTGGTGTCCTAACAATAGAGTCTTATCAACTAGCTCTAGTGGGCAACCAAGAAGTGGGGCAAGAAACTGTGTTGTTGTGGGGGAAGGGAGTCCTGGGGTCTCTTTTCAGCATATTTTTATGCATATACAAGATGATCCTAACATTGTTTCCTTATGTTGGGATTAAATGAATTAGAATAGCAAATATATTTGGAAAAGACTAAGGTAGGAAGAGCTAGTCTATACAATTTCAAGACTAATATAAGTACACTAATTTATATCCTATGCAGTGTCATCGAAAATATGGACACATATACTGATGGGACTCATAAATAGAAAATTCATAGTCCAGTGAAACATCTCTAAATTATTTTCCATAGAAGTTGAAAAGCAAGCCATCAAATGATGCTAAGATGCTCACATCCATGGTATTAAATGGAAATATAGATATCCATATCAAAACAAACAGCATCAATCTGTCTAATACCTCATAAACTATAATTCAAAGTCTACTACAGAATGATATGTCAAGTGTAAGACTATGAACTTTGGGCGAAAATCTAAGGAAACAATGTAGCAGAAGGTATTTCTTAATAGTAGACTCAGTATTCCATGTACATGAGGACCCAGCTTTGACCCAACACTATAAATGTAAGGTAAAATGTTCAATATACAGGGCAAAGCAGAGAAATATTGTTATTTACATTAGGCATGATGCTATCGGTATCAAGTGTAATAAGTTTATCATAAAATTATACATTTTAATTACCCAAAATTCCATGGGAGAAAAAAAAAACCCTCAAACCAATGCTATATTAGAGATGATATATTGGAAAACCCGTTTGACATAGGACATAGTCAAAGCATGTAAAGAACTGTCTAAATTCAACAGTAAAAAAAAAAAAAAATTCAGAACAGAGAGACATGTGCATCAAAAAGACAGTCCATCAATGAGGACTTGGGCGCAACATCATTGCCAACAATTTCTCAGGATGCCCAAGATAAACAGCAGAATTCAAGGCTGGTCAAGAGAGAGAGAGAGAGAGCTACTGAAACTTTAGCACATACAGAGCAAGTCAGACTGAAAAATGAAACAACCCCAGTGGAACACAGTTGATTGTTTCTGAAGAATCTACATAGGAAACTGCAGGATGGTCTATAAATTACATGCTCAGGCAGTATTTCCAACAGAAAAGATGACTTATGCTCATATGAAAACTTGTACATACATATTCACCCCAGCTTTGCTCAGCAGAATCCTAAACTGTCAACAACACAGATGTCCTTCAACATGCCAATGTTCAACAGTGGTGCATCTGTACTGTGACAGAATAGTAAACAGCAAAAAGAAATAAATTGTTGGGAAATGTTCATCCATAGGTAATTATATAAGGTAAACAAAGGTCCATAATAGTACATATAATTTGATTTTATAACCATAACTACTTTTAGGCATTTTTATTAGATATTTTCTTCATTTACATTTCAACTATAACTATCTTACAAAAGAAAATTTACAGAAAAAGGTTGTGAGTGGTTAGGGCATGAATGGACATGGTAGTGATGTTGGGAGAGTTGTAAAAGACCCTGGTAAAATCCTTTTATTAAATGGAAATTTTGAATCCCAACTCCATTGATGTCATTATCCCAGTTATTATATTTTGCTGCAGATTTGAAAGATATTTCCATGGAGAGTGCTGGAGAAGGTCAAGAGTTCTCCATAAATTCTTTTTTACACATGCATGTGAATCTACAATTATCTCAGTCTGAAAGCTTAAATTTAAAAATCAAATAGCATCAACTTATTAAGACTAATTAAATAACACAGATAAATATATGTTTTGTCATAAAATCATCTGTTGCAATGAATATTACTTTCCTGTTGTCTTTTGATGGAAGACAAAATAGTTACAAAACTATAATTTTTAAGTGTACATCATGTGTTGTATATGTGAATTCAGAATAAAATTAAATAAAGAAACTGAATATTAATTTATCAGTTTGATTTACCATTTTATGATACATTTATGCTTGCGATTATTGTATTCTAAATTCACTGATTTAACAAAGTTTGTTACCAAGATTTGTGGTCTAGACAGTAAGCCATTCCTTACAAATAGTAGTTTCAAAACAGGAATAACACTAAAACCGTATATGTATACCCACTCAACCTCCTGCCTAAGTTCCTACAGAGCTAGAAGAGGAAGTGCTGCATAGCATTTGTGAGGGATTGTCAATGCCAGGTTAACAGATTGCCAAGAAAGTAAATTGTGGAACCTCATTATATTCCTTCCTTCTGAAGATACTTCAGGAAACTTAAAGTGTTATCAGAGAAACATGCTGAAGAAAGCCTAGTCATAATTCAACCAGCATCTGCAAGTGTCATAGCCTAACTCATAATGAGTGATGTTCATGCTTTATCACTGCTTCCATTTAGGAGAACCCTAGCATATCAACAAGTACACACAGATGTTATAAGCCAAGAAGTGACCATGGTGATCACTGTGGAATTTTGGCACTTTCTGTGCCAGTAAATGTTCTAGACACTTATCGGACAGTCTTTTTATGAGTTTGCTTTAATAATATTATTAAAATTAAAGATAGCAATATTGGGCTGGAGAGATGGCTCAGTTAGAGTACTAACTGATCTTACAGATGTCCTGAGTTTAATCCCCAGCAACCACATGGTGGCTCACAACTATCTGTAATGGGATCCGATGTTCTCTTCTGGTATGTCTGAAGACAGGTACAGTGTACTAACATACATAATATAAATAAATTAATCCTAAAAAAAGAAGATAGCCAATATTTATATTTTTGCCTTTTTGCATAATTTTAAAACACCTTCAATTTTTTGTAAAATGCCAGTTATTATGCAAGTAAAAGGAAAATAATTTTTAAACTCTAAAAGAAACAACTAATAAAATATATAAATTTTTAGAATATTTTTAAATTGCATACCAAATAACTTAAATTATATAAAGTATAAGTAATTGATAGACTTCATAATTCCATAGAAGGCCAAGTGCTATTCTTTCTAGAGATTGTATCATCTTAATAAGAAGAAAATAAACTAAAATTGACATTGCAGACTTTATTCTATAAATTCAAATGGCATTCTGCAATTATATACAAAATTCTGGTGGAAAGAGGATATTTTCTGTAACCTTGTGTTTTTGAAGTTTACAGCTTTGGGGGATGGAAGTTTCTTTGATCATTTAGTGTTTCACAAGACAGCACAATGCCTTAGCCATAGTTTCATGCTTCAAGCAGAGTACGCATGCTCATTTGGATAAATGGAGTAGCTGGGGACTTCTTTTACTAAAAGCAACACCTATTGATACACATGCTTGTTTCGTAGATATTATTCTAAGATGTTCGTTTGCTTGCTTTTTCTGTTTCACACTAGGGTCAGAATACAAATCTCAAGGGAAGTCTGCTGCCCATTCTGATTTGGTGTCTGTAGCTTACTGTAAGGAAATAAGATTGGAAATGTACTGAGCTGGCTCGGACTAGGCTGGAACTCAAAAGCTGTACTAATTTCATTTTGTGTTTCTCACTCACACAAGTTAAGAATTGCTTGGAGAATAGCAGATATCTACTTTTGCCTGTGATTTTGTGTTCTGAGCTCCACTTTGGCATTTAAGTATTCAGAAATGCTCACCACGGTAGACTAAAGGGCAAATTATTTTATTTTTTATTTTTTTTTCAGTTTTACTGACAAGTACAGTCAGAGTGATGTATCCTTGATTTGCTATAGACAAAAGGTTTCACAAAAGGTGAGTTTTTGACACATCCTGACATGCATTCAATTTGCAAGATCATGAACGGTTCTTTATAAAATCAATAATTCTTACTCAGAATCTCAGGAAAAATATTCTTTTAAGAGATTTATGTGTTCTTAATTTTATTTATGTGTATGTGTACATAGTCTGTGTGAGAGAATATGCCAACTGTGTGCAGATGCCTAGAAGTGGAAGGCGAAGAAACGATGAGATCCTTAGAGCTAGAGTGAATCAACTGATGTCAGTAGTAGAAACTGAATTCAGGTCCTTTGGAAGAATAGAAAATACTCTTAATCATTGAGCCATTTCTCCAGCATCCCCTACCCCAACACCATCACCACAAAGCAGAATCTTTATCCACAAGCATTTGGAAAATAATATCAATGCAATGAGTTTGTCATCTTCTCTGTCTATGTATGAAACTCTGCAGGTGTACACATGTGAACATATATGAGTGTTTCTATGTGAAATCCTGCAAAATTAACATCACATAAACCTTAGGACAACAACTATAATCCAGTAAAGTTGTGAATACTCCTGAGCCTTCAAGTTCCAACTGATTCCATTTCCATTTTGGTTTTAAAAAGCTTCATTCCCTTATATTTCTTGATGGAACATGCTTCTGTATATGGACAGGAAATTTATTTTGTTTTCAGATTAAAACATTCATCTGGTTATTTCTTCTCCTTATATTTCTCCCCTGAAACCATAATGGCAGCAAGAGGAGCACAGGAGTCCCAGAATGACCCACTAGAGCACAAGTTCTCAGTCTCTGGCTTTGGAGAGTGCTTTTATATTGAACAAAATGAACTACTGTTGAGTTACATAACAGACATTTGAGGGTAGTTTATGATAATGGCATAAGGCAGCATGCTGCCAGCCTATACAATAGCTAGAAACTCTCTCTCTCTCTCTCTCTCTCTCTCTCTCTCTCTCTCTCTGGTAAGTGTGTGTCTGTGTGTGTGTGTGTGTGTGTGTGTGTGTGTGTGTGTGTGTGTGTGTGTAAACTCTTCTAGAAATAAAGGAGATCCTCCTGCCTCTGCCACCTAAGTGCTGGGGTTGATTATCATAATAGATGAATTCTGAAATAAGAAAAGTGTTTTAAAAGTAGAGCTGACACAGAATTTAATTACAAATTTCATTTATTCAAATTTCCTATTCATTCTAGACCAGCTAAATATCCTTGTCAAGAAAAAAAACAAACAAAAAAACATCTTGGAGGGGCTGAAGAGATAGCTCAGCGGTTAAGAGCACTGACTGCTCTTCCGAAGGTCCTGAGTTCAAATCCCAGCAACCACATGGTAGCTAACAACCATCTGTAATGAGATCTGATGCCAGCTACAGTGTACTTAAATATAATTAATAAATAAATAAATAAATAAATAAATAAATAAATAAATAAATAAATAAAAATTTTTTTAAAAGAGTTCAATTCCAGCCTTAAAAAAAATCTTGGAAATTTATGTGTACAGACCTATATTTTATTTAACATTTTATAATACTACTATGGGGTAGGCACTACTTACTGTAAGAAAATGTCAACAAGGTATATATATACACACATATATATTCATATACATACATGTGTGTGTGTATATATATATATATAGAGAGAGAGAGAGAGACACAGAGAGACAGAGACAGAGAGAGACAGAGGGAGACAGAGAGAGAGATATGATTAATCTGAATTGTCAAATGGATAAGATATACATTCACCAAGGTCATGGGTCTTTGTACATGCCTTGTGAAATTTCTTAATGAAGTAAACTGAGGTGAAAGAATATGTTCACTGTGGGAAGCATCATTCTCTAGGCTGCATAAAAAGGAGATGACTGAGAACAAGAATTTTTCAGTATGATTCTTTACTTTGGTTGCAATGTAGCAATCTGCCTCAGGCTCTTGTAGCTATCTGTGACTTCCCTTCCTGTGATTTTCCTGCTGGTCTGTAAGCCAAAAAAAAAAAAAAAAATCCAAAACAAAAAATCCTGCACAAGCCCTTAAATTGTTTTTACTTTAATCACAGCAACAGGACAAGAAAGCAAGGTAATTTTTAACAAGTGTCAATTTCTCTATTTTTATATGAAATATTTATAATATTTGTAATTTTTATTCCTGTGTTAAACTTTGCTTATAAATATTAAAATTGTGGCAGTCTTAGTAATAACAACAAAATAAAAGAATCACAAGCCACTTTGTATCAAAATGATAGATGAGATACTAAATCAGATTGGATATTTCTTGGTTTAATTGAGGATTGTAAATCAATTTGATTATAATGATTGAATGACTTCTTAATTAAGTTTATTTTTTGGCAAATAATATTCTAGAAACGTTATATAAATTTTACTTAGTTTTATTAAAGTGCTACAATCAGTGTTTTTTTCTCATTAACCAAATTTTTTGTATGACACTGTAAATAGAGCATATTGTAGGAAGCTTTTCTTAAATTCAAAGAAACATATGATTTTAAAATCATGACTTTATTTGTGTGAATGTATTATATTTTGACTATATTGATAATTATAACATTCTTTCTATAATTTAAGTGAATATGAACATAACACATCATTATCCTCATCTTTACTTTTTACAAAACCTCTTGCAAGGGCTTCTAGGAGAAGTTACAAAATCCTACATGTGCTAGACTCCTTTTCTGCTAATAAAGAAAGCAAATGTCCACAGTGGTGTATGTGTTAATTTTCCCATTGCTCTGACAAGTTTCTGGCAGAAACAGCTTTAGATGTAAAAGGAATCACTTTAGTTTACCATTTCATACACTTCTCTCCATATTTGCTTGTAGCATGGCCTGTGGCAGAAGCTCTTACCATGGAGAGTCTGTGGTAAAGGCTGTTCTCACAGTTTGCCAGGGAGGAAGAAATGAAGACAGAGGAGGGGGGAGGGAGTCAGAGATAATAGTCCTTCCCCAGGTGACCTACTTGCACTAGCTATATTCACACTTCTGGGTTTCACAAACCAAGCAAAGTAGCACTGCTCTCTTCTTCATCCAATCCATCCAACCATCCAATGACAATGCTTTGTGGTTTTTGGATTTTGGGGTTTTTTTTTCCCCTTTTCCTTTCTGCCACTCTGATCTAATGGCAGGTCTGATCTCCTCTTCTTTGAAAAAACAAACAAACAAACAAACAAACAAAACATTTTAAGACATTAAATCTTTTTCTTCTTAGTATTTAGGGTGGAAAAAGAAACATTTTCATAATCCAATAAGAGCATTAGCATGGCTAGAAACATTTCAAATCTCTTATTGTACTGCATTAAAGCTGGCTCTATTAAGTAACACTAAACTGCTTTTGCACAACTTAGAACATTTTTTTGGTACCTTGAAGAAAAAAAAATGCATTAAGAATGAAGACTCTGGGCCGGGCGTGGTGTCGCATGCCTTTAATCCCAGCACTCTGGAGGCAGAGGCAGGCGGATTTCTGAGTTCGAGGCCAGCCTGGTCTACAAAGTGAGTTCCAGGACAGCCAGGGCTATACAGAGAAACCCTGTCTCGGGGGAAAAAAAAAGAATGAAGATTCTTCTGGACAGCTTCCTGAAAGCCCTCTACCTCTCCTGGAACATGCTAGAACATCACTGGCCAGCACAGCTTTCACTGAGCTGTGTGGCTTCAGTAAGCTAAGAGGCTACTCATAATATAATCCTTTGATCTGTGAATATTAGTAACCTCAGGAAGCAGATGGAGAAATCTCAAGCATTCGTGATTCATGAAATAAACAAAAGTGCACACACTGTACCACACATTATTCTCTATATTAAAATTTTGTTTCAGCCAGGGTATGCAACATAACAGTTATAAACAAAGGATTAGGCACCTAAACTAAATTTGGAAGAATTCTAAAATCTGTCTACTAAGGTTTAGTTCTTTCTTAAAGTGTATCAGTCTTTATGATATACTACCAAATAGTGAATAGAAATTTGAATTAGTATCTCTGGTAGTCAATGAACATAATTTTATTCTATTTTTTTCCTTTGGTTTCTTATGATATTTTGTACACATATATAATGTTGCTTGATCTTATTCACCCCTTCCCTCTTCCTCCTTCCTCCAATTCCTGCTGATCCTTTTCCTTTCCTTAATGACTACCCTCCCCTTCTTCTTTCTTTCCTTCCTGGTCTCAAGTTTGCTTATAGGAACACGATAGGGGGTTCTCTCCATGAGCATGGACTTGTTTCCAGTAACTATGCTACAGGACAAAAAAAAAAAAAAAAAAACAGGCCATTTCCCCTCAGCAATCATTAACTGCATGCAAAGATTCAGAGAGTGCCTCATGATCTCCTTCCTGCTTCAGGACAGAATGTTGTTAGGCCCCATCTTGGGGACCTTGTGTGGTGAACTCAGAGGGACCAAAGCCTTGTCATGCTCAGAAGCCAGATGGAGGGTAGTGGTGTTGAATACTCTTTTCATATGTTTTAGCTCTATCTAATAATAAGAACCTGAAATTCAATAGTAAATATTAAAATGGCTTAAAAACTATAGGTCATATTGCTTCTGTAATATTATCAGTTAATTTAGAAAAGAAATTTATACACCAGGCTCTAATTTTTAAAAATCAGAAAATAGCAAAGGAATTTTATGGCAGGAAATAATCTTGTACATGTGTTAAAATTACTATTAGTCCATGTTAAATAAGCATTTATCTTTCATTTTAACATTAGTCCATGTTAAATAAGCATTTATCTTTCAGTTTCTTCTGCATATTTTATAGTTATTTCATAAAGGAGTTTGAAAGTAATGTATCTACCTGACATTTCATTATATTACACCAAAATCCCATCACTAATGTTTCTCTATCCATATTCAATTCATATAGTAAACAGAGTGTTTTTTCACTTGCATATCTTTTGAATGTGAAAAGATACCTGATCACATTCAAGTTGCAAATCAAAACTCCTGACTCAAAGTTTACAAATGGAGGAAAGATGGGGAGATGGAGATCCAGTTGTTCCCCTCGCAGAAGTACACAAATTCTACACATGGGCATGGGAGAGTCAGGCCTGTCAGCATCCTCCGAGAAGGGAGGTGGTGAATTCTGAGAGGTTAGGACCATAACAACATTATTTAAGGAAAACAAAACAGTATTAAGAGGAAACTCTGTGTCCACAAAACTGTCTGTACAAAAGTGACAACAAGCTAATTGTGAGTTTCCATATTTTTCAACACTAGAGGGAAGGTGTAAGAGAACAAAACAGGAAGCTGAATATAGAGCTTCTGAAGTCCGTTAGTCTTTAATGTATTAGGTCTTACTAAGTTGTTCATGCTTCATTCTCAAATAGAGTACTAAAATTTTATTCAAACAAGATCCATTATCAATTTTTAAATGTCTTTTCCATTTTATTTAAAATTTGAAAAAGTTAATGAAAAGAAGATGAACAGTAATCAAGTAGGAATAAAGGCAAATGTTGTTTTGTAGAAAGTAAATATACTCCCTCTCCATTTCAATTTACATATTATATTGGAAAAAATATAATTTTAATTGATTTTAATTTTAATTGATCATGTTATTGTTTTAAATATCTTAATGTGACATTCCTGTATTAAAAAGCAAATGAGACTTCTCAATTGTATTCTATACCAAATTCATGGCTTATGCAGAAAGGATTTGTTGAGAATTTCAATACTGAAGGGGCCCTTTAAGAACCACTGAACTAAAGATGAGAACAGTGAAGATTTGATAAGGTTTTGTTTGCTTTGTCTTGTGTAATTTAGAGTTCTGGCCTATAAAGCATCATTCAGCATTCATCAGGAAAACCTTTGGCCATTTCAAGGGAGAGAATGTTGTTCTATTGTGAAATCAAAGAAGAGAAAACAAGAACTTATTCTAATGACATTTATAAATAGGTAAAAGTACAAAGAATTCACACAGACTGTAGCTATAGGTATTGCATGTGTGCAATCTCAGAATGTATGACAAAGTAGTGGAAAATAAATGATTATTTCTTTGAACTGGAAGAGGACAGGTTTAGGAGAATACCTTTAGAGTTAGAAAAAAATACAATTATTTGTATTTTTATACGGTTCAGTGGATTATAATATAATTACAATATTTCTCTCTTCCCTCTCCTTCCTCAAAAATTTCCCACATACCTCTCAATGTTCTTTTTCAAATTCATGGTCTCTTTTACATTAATTGTGTGTGTGTGTGTGTGTGTGTGTGTGTGTGTGTGTGTGTGTGTACATCTCTAACACACACATTGTAGAATGTTACTTGTACGTGTGTTTTCAGGGCTGACATTTGGAATTGGAAAAGCAGTAGCTGTGCTCTTTCCTTGGAAAGACAATTCTCCTGCTCAGCATTCCCTAGTTGCCTGTAGGTCTTTGTGTAGGTTCAAGATCTCACAGGCTTTTCCCTGTCCACTTTGGCATGTCCACTTGTGAGGCACATGGCTGGGTAGTCACGTTGGTGAGACTTTATGAGTGGAAGTTCCTATGTTACAAGAAGCCACAACCTCACAGAAAACTCCTTCGTTCCTACAATCTCTCTCTCTCTCTCTCTCTCTCTCTCTCTATCTATCTATCTATCTCTCTATCTATCTATCTCTCTCTCTTCTCCTCTTGATAAGCATCTACTGCAAGTCGGCTATTTCTCAAAGAACTTGAGACACATAAGGAGACAATACAGATGTCACTAACCTCTAAGAGCTAGCATTAGAGAGACAAGAAACAGACAACAGAAACAAACTGTGAAAATATGTTGTGCAAACTATACAAAATTCATGAATATCAACAGAAGGAGGAGCTGGGGGAGGGCTAAGTTAGTAAGTTTCTTGAAGCTCAAGCATGTGGTCTTCAATTTTATCCTCAAAACCCAAGTAAAAAAGCTGGCACAGTAGTGTGTGACTATATTCCCAGTTCTGGGGAGGAAAAAAACAAAAGGATCTCCCTGGGACTCTCTGGCTAGCTAGTCTATCTGTGATGACATATGCTTTAGGGTAGAAAGTGATTGAGGAACTATTTCACCTCTGGCCTGCACAGGAATATATGCCAATACACTCACTACGTGTAACTACATATGGAGGTGCTAAAATTGGTCTCAAAGAGATAGCAGTTGAATTCAGCTTGATTGTGCCTATCACTTCACTCCTGAAATAGCAAAATTAATGCTGCTTAAGCAAAGACAACCAGTTAGCAATTAGTAAAGATGAAGGCCAGAGAAGTTGCAGAGAGTAACAGCCAATTGGAATGAGAATGAAATGGAGGAGGAGAAGAGGGACCATGTTAGCACTGCAACAACCCAAGTAAGACAGGATGTTGGCTGGGTGCAAGCAGCAAACAAGTGAAGACCTGGTCAAACTTTGAACATACATTCAATCAGCCTTTCACATGGCTTGGAGAGAATTGATAATTTCTCCCAAATATAGTTGAGACACATCTCCAAGTGACATGGGGAGGGTGACAGAGAACAATGTGTGCTAGGAGGAAGAAGATTAGAAAGTAAAATCTAGATGGAAGAAAGTAATTACTAGTTAGGCAAATTTAAGAGTCAGCGACCTATTAATGGAATATATTCACTGATTGAATAAAAAAAGATAGAAATGGGCAAATTACAAACAAAGTATAGCAGTCTGAGTTTAAACATATCCAAGGAGGAATACATGTAAGTGACAGGGGTAGGGATTATCAATAGGTTGAGAAAATACATCACCTTCATACACATGGGAGAAAAGTTATCATAGACTTCCAGTGTTACTAATATATAACACTAGCACCTAATATATTACAGAATCCTGGCCCTGAAATTGACTGTTAGATTAAATAACCGGGCCATTGGCAATCTTGGCAGAGACAGCTTTGCTATATTGATGAGAAGAGACCTTGCTGTAATGGATTTAAGAAAAGGTAAGAAGAAACACATGTTAACAGGACAGCCCACTCGCTCAAGTTTCTTTCAAAGGAAAGTTAAGCAATGCTATGTCAATATTCAGGAAACTATGTCAAAATAGTTTTATTTTATTTTATTTTATTTTATTTTATTTTATTTTATTTACAATTTGAGATGAATCCTCTAACAGATAAAACATTATAAGGGTATGTTTACTAGGTATTGTTAAAATTGGCCCTTCAAATTCTCCATCAAATAAGAGTGAGACTTTGGACCTGCATTAGAACAGGAGTGGGTAGTAATCCATGCCCATTATATCCCAATTCTATTAGGATGCAGAGACGAGAACGTGGAGTTTGAGGACAGTCTGAGACGCTTAGTAAGTGTACCAACTCCGCCATTGTGGAAAAAAATATACTAAAAATGAGAAAATGCTTGCTCAGTTTGTTGATGGATTTTATCTGCTTATGCTGGTAACATGGGCTTAATATTACCAATAGCCAAATTATACAGTTCTGGCAGTGACTGACACATGCTTTTCCCCCTAAAAGTAACATCCACTCCATTGTATGCTACTCAATCCACTATCCAGCAAATTCTGGTTTCTAATAATTCTTGAGGAATTATGATCAGACAAATTCTGTTTTCAGTAATTTTGTCAAAATTGTTCCCATCTTATACAAAGAAACTCACCTAAAAAGCTCATTCATAGACTACCCAAGATACAATTTACCAAACACATGAAAATCAAGAAGAATGAAGATCAAAATGTGGACACTTTGCCCCTTCCTAGAATTAAGAACAAAGCACACATTGAAGGAGTTACAGAGATCATGTGTGGAGCCGAATCAAAAGGATGGACCAACCAGTGAGTGCGGCAGCCAGGGATCCATCCCATAATCAGCCACCAAACATAGACATTATTGCATATGCCAGCAAGATAGTGCTGAAAGGGCCCTGATATAGCTGTCTCATGGGAGGCTATACCAGTGCCTGGCAAACACAGAAGTGGATGTTCACAGTCAGCTATTAGATGGAACACAGGACTCCCAAGGAAGGAGCTAGAGAAAGTACCCAAGGAGCTGAAGGAGTCTTCAACCCTATAGGTGGAAGAATAACATGAACTAAATAGTACACCCAGAGCTCATGTCTCTAGCTGCATGTATAGAAGAAGTAGGCCTAGTTGGCCATCATTGGGAAGAGAGTCCCCTTGGTCATGCAGACTTTATATGCCCCAGTACAGGGGAATGCCAGGGCCAAGATGTGGGAGTGGGTGGGTAGGGGAGCAGGGCAGGTATGGGGGAGGGTAAAGGGAACTTTCTGGATAACATTTGAAATGTAAATGAAGAAAATATCTAATTAAAATTGAAAAAAACAAAACAAAAAAATCTCATTCCAATGTGTGTAAACATTAATAATTTGACAGAGAGTAAATGGAACAATAATAGCTTGTGGTTATAATGTAACCATTCTTTGACAGTAGAAATTCTCATTGGGAGAGTTGTCTCACAAAAGTATGTTATAGTCTTTGTAACTAGTTAAATTTTTACAATATGTCAATATGATTAACTTCCATAAAATAACAAATGACTATGTATGATTGTGAGTTTCTAAGCCTTACCCTTGCACATGAAATCATGATATAATGCAAGAGTTACTGTAGATATTATTCAAAGAGCTTTTAAAAGAATTAACTCAGAATTTAATATAAAAAGAGTAATGGATTTGTCTTGTATTTTTGGACACTATATAATTTAGCATGGTCTTTGCACTTTTTATACACTTTTTATACTTCTCTAACCATTGACCCAATACTGAAGCTTTTCCTCCCACAAGTAAGGTTCTTTGAGGGTAGGTCCTTAAGTTTATTCATGCATCCATCTTTCAAGATCTACAGAACAACAACTTACATATATCAGAAATTCAATACATGTTTCATAATTTACCAGTATACATTGTGGAATAAAGTAACACTAAGAATAACAAAGAATGATGCCATTCTGGCACAAGTTTTAACTACATGCTTAGAACTGAGCTCTGGAAATATTTTATCTCATAGTAAAATGCTATGCTGTGTTACCCATGGTGAGAAACAAAATGAATGAGCCATCAGTCACATGTGATTTTGATAATTTCAGAAAGCAGTGGACTTACAGACATGCACACTTAGAAACTTCAAAAATAAATGAATTCCTCATAAACTACTCATGTGCTCCCTAGAATAAAGCCATCTGTTCTAATTTTCATTTCAATTGCTCTGATAAAACATATTCCAAAAACAACTTCAGGACAAAAGCGTTCATTTTTGTTTCATCCTACAAATCAGGAGTCATAAACTATCACTGAAGGAAGACAGGGCAGGAATGGTAGGCAGGAACCAAGAAGCAGGAACTGAAGAGGAGACCCTGAAGGAATGCTGCTTTCTGACTTGCTGACAGGCTCACATTCGGCTCCCCTGTTTATGCAGTTCAGGATCAATTGCCCTGGGTGGCACCACCCACAGTGAGATGAACTTTCCACTATCCATTGGAAATCAAAGAAACTTCCACAGAGATGGCCTACAGGCAACTTATCAGCCTAGGGGCCTTCCTCCCACATGTCTCTAGTTTGTATCAAGTTGACACTAGTGTACTGATTTTCTTTTCCATTTTCATAAATATAGACTGTTAGTCTTTAAACTTTAAAGACGGAGCTCAAACTACAGACTGAAAACATCTGAGTTCAGCCAGTGGCTTTGTTTGTTTGTTTGTTTGTTTGTTTGCTTTATCACTTTACTTGCTTACTTTACTTATCCTCATTCATAGAAAGTTCTCAGAATATGAGTAGACACTTAACAATAGCCTGAGTCTGGTTCCAGGAAAAAATATCCCCCATTTTAAACATTTGTTCAGAGTGTGGTATGTAGCTATGATTAAGAACCACTGACATTGAAAGAAAATTGACTTGGTCAATGCTACTGAACTTGGCATTTTTCTGTCATATATGTGGTAGTTTGAAAGCTTGTGATAATATTTCAATGTTGTGAAAAAGGAAAGTTGCACATCAGTGTATCTGTTAACCTTTGTTACAGTGCTCGAGGAACCAAAACCTATTAGGAATCATTAAATTTTCTTTTTGTAGATAAACATACGTTATCCACAGTGAAAAATCTACTTACACTGTGACGAATATCATGATAACAGTGCAATTGAAAATATACATATAACCTGAGTCATTCTAACTATTCTACATAAAAAAAAAAAGTCCTTAAACAGTTCCTGAGTAGCCTTTGCACAATTCAGGAAGAGTGACAAGGATTATAAGAAAATGTTCTGTGCTTACATCTTTTCTATTTTTCACATAAAAGTGGGATCTTAGAGTTTAATTACTTTGAGACCTCCTATCTTTCCATCTTCAGACAATAAATGCATAAATACAAAGCCTAACTCATGCAATATAAGGCAACATTTGTCTTCAGTTGGCAGGCCACCTTGTAAGTGTATTCTGATTTAGGCATTAATCAGATAAGGTTTTATCTTTTCATTTCAGTAAATATTAGATTCTGGCTCTTGTTTAGTGATGATATCACTGACTTTAGCCTTCTAGATCATACAGGAAATACTCATTTAGAGTAGTTTTTCCCAATGACCTTTCAATATAATAAAATGTGTTTCCTCATATCACACCAGAAAGGAAGCAACCAGGATTTCAAAGTCAGGCTATTTCTTGATTTTTCTGTTTTTAACATACTAGAAAAGTGAATGGCTCACATCTATGGACACAAAAACACAGACGTTATCATGAGTCAGCAACAATACACATGTTATCATCAATCAACTCAATACTCTTTTGTGCCTGATTAGGAATTCAACAAATTCTCTAACTCATCAAACATAGCATAAGGAAAAAAACAACTGTCAAATCCCAGCCATCAAGATAGACACTGGCTTCCAATTCAATACAATGACAAAATGAGTATTTCCCAAATTGTTTTCTCTTCATTGGAAAGACACGGACAGGTTGGAGTTGTGGGATAGTGGTAATGTGCTTACCTGGCATGTACATGCTCTTGGTTGAATACCCAGCACACGCGCGCGTGCACACACACACACACACACACACACACACACACACTTATGAACATAACATAAGACTCTGTAATCATCCTTCTTGGCTTTTCCATTTATGTTCTAAGCCATGATGTTGAAAATCTGCATAACAGTCACAATTTACTGAAGCAATTACGTATTTAAAAAATTAAAACAGCAGAATCTAATTCTTTCAATATTAATGTTGCCTCAATCCAGGTACATAAATCTAAGTGTGCCTTCCAAAAGGGGGTGTGGGATAATAAAAAGACTGTTACCAGTAAGATGTTAATCCACACAAACAGGCTTAAATACTTTCTTTAGTGTCACTCTGAATCTGAAAAGGCACATGTGTGTGTATTCTTATTTGGGCATTAATTAGATAAGGTCTTATCTTTTTAATTTTGGTAAATATTAGATTCTGGCTCTTGATTAGAGATGATATCATCAATTTTAGCCTTAAAAATACACACACACACACACACACACACACACACGGTGGCAGAAAAAAAAAACTTTGATATAAATTGAGGAATTTAAAACCTCAATTATTCAATTTAAAACATACACAAAGTCAAAATAAATAGAAGGAATATAATAGAGCAGAGTAGTGAGCTGTCTACTTTCCAACACAAACATGGTATTTAAGCTCCGCTTTTGCACAAATGTCTATGAGCAAGGAAATTAACACAAATCATCTTAGTTTTCTTATCTGTAAAAATGAGAAATAAAATTATTAGGATTAGATAGGTTAGTATTTTTTAAAGTATTTATAAGACAAACTGGTGGAATGTAACAGTTTTCTTTAGCCTTGCTTATTGCCAAAGCCTCTGCTCTTAATAATACTTAATAACTAAAAAATTTATAAATAATTTATATATGTAATATCTATCACTGTCACTTACCATATAGTAGTTATACACTAGAGATTTTAAAGACAATAGCATTGTATATAATTCATATTTCTCTTACTGCATCCTCATTAAAATACCCATACCAAAAGACTAATAATAAATATAAAAGTGTTCAGTATTATCTATTATCTACTTCTGAGTAATATGTTTCATCTTCTCATTTGAGGCATCTTCTTAGATGTCCTACAAGACAACCTAATTTCTGAAATAAGAAAAGGATGTTCTTTAAAATATTTGTAGCCTTTGTTGTACATTAATTTTACATTGGCAGCTTGATATCTTGATATCATTTAGCAGGCTTGACATGAGAATGTAATCATAAGTCTGTTTCTATTTTTATCACCTACTTTTCAAAAATTGCTGGTGAACTGTTTTATGAACTAGCTCCGTAAGAAGACCTTGTCATCTCTCTTTTGGGTGGGGTGGAGCATGTGTAGCTCAGATTTATAATCCTTTCTCCTTTCCTAATACCTAGATCTAAATATTTGAAACCCTCAGAACAGCGGTGTAGAAAAACACAATCCAGGCGGCAATGAAACCTATTACATTGATTCTGTTATCTTTCATTTTACTATTGCCTGAAGCACACTGGTACTTTAAGGCTGATTCAGTTTCTTACCAGATGATCCTCTGTGTTTTGAATGATTTAACTCATTAAATGAGAGAGAGATTGTAAGGGCTTGTTATTAGCCAGCTGTATGATCACAGAATCATTTTTTTTTTCAAAAGTGCACGAAGGCACCATATTTAAGAAGAAAAAATGGGTAATTAGTGTATTTTAACATTTAGTAAGTACACCTCAGTGTTGGTAAGGTAAACTGTAGTGTAGAAAGGATACAGTGATTCCTACTATTTAGTGCACAGTTGGCTTCCATTCAGACATAATTTTAGAACTCAGAAAATACTGCAGAGATCATTCCCTATAATTTGTTCTAATAATGCCTTTTATATGCATGGACTCATTAACTAAAAATACTGTAGGATTTCCCAGAGCAATAAAATACAGAACTTCAAGAGGATAAGTCAAAAAGAAAGACCATTAAGTGGCTCAGGAGATGGCTCAGTGGTTTAAGGCACTGACTGCTCTCCCAACAGACTTGGATTCAATTCTCAGCTTCAGCATGTTACCTCACAACCATCTGTAAGTCCAAGTCTAAGGGATCCTATGCCCTCTGCTGGCCTCCAAGATGCACAAATACACATATAGCCAAAATACAATAAACAACAATCAATAACATAATACTTTCTTAAAAGAAAGAACATACCAAAGCAAGCATATATGACCATTGTTAATTCTGTTTTTAATCAATGTCAGATGGATTTTCCAAATTTTCTAAGTTTTATTTATGTTGTACTCTTCTTTTCTATGGAATATAAGAAAAATGATGGATGCATTCACCTGCCTAGTTGTGAAATCCAATGGTGAAATAATTCTAGCTCACTAAAAACAGAACCATTTCTACTTTGCCTCCATGACACCTACTCACACGCAAACATCTGATATAAACATAAATGTTACATATTGCAGGTTAAAGTTTGTTTCATTCATATAATAGTGCTGTGACAAAAAATAAAGCAATGAGATGTTACAAGAAAAGTTCAAGGCTGTGAACAGTCTGAACAAAAAGATAATTCAGTGAAACCAACCATACTGATTCTGAGAGAATCCTGAAAATAAACATTTAATGCAAAATGTTTCACATTTCCATCTTCTAAAGTAACACACAGACAATTACCAGCATTTTGAATTATTTGAGAAATGTTTTTTAAAGTAGATTTATTTCTACATTTCTTAGTGAAAATTTGACCACTAACATCTACTATACCAATGTGCTTAATTTAATTCTTTAAACTCTAGCATCTCACCAACACTTTTTTTTAAATTGGTAGAAATCACAACAGGAATTCAACATGCATCCCAATGATGCATCTTGTTAATGCCATTTCCTAACTACCTCTTCAAATCGTATACCTACTTCAAAGGCAGAGTCCTATGTTGGATCCTCTTCATGGAGGTCTCAAATATTTACTTACAACACATAAATATGTGACATCTTGTAAATCAATCCATTTACCTCCACCATGAAGATCTGGATAAATTTTCAGTTTCTTAAAGTTCTTATCTTAATGCCTTCTCCCATTGCACTTTCTTCACTCACAGGATGCCATACTCCTGAGTGCACAACCAGTACTGATTTATAGATGAACAAGTATGAATTGGTACTACAACTTCAATTTCTTCTTTAGATCAACAGTCAGAGTAACCAGTTAAAGCCATAAAGACTTTGATGTTACTGATGTTTAATGGTCGATTAAACACATCCTAAGTAAGACTTTGAGCATGAACAAGTTATTCATTTTAGTAACAGTCAAACTTGTAATGTGGTAGGTGTGGAAAGGGCACGTGTAGAGTATCATATTTCAGGTTATGAAAGTCTTATGTTTTGCTGAGGTTTTACTCAATTGTGAGGTCAAATGAACTGCATTAGGGTGTTCTAGAAATCCCACCTCTCTCTTAATAAGAGTCAATTCAATTATAATGGATTAAATAACTATTATTAAACAATGAATCAGTAAAAGATACAAGAACTCCTTTTGCTGAACACACTAGAGTTTTCTTACTAATTATTAAGTGTTTCAAATAGCTAGTATAGGAGTCAGATTTACCTTGCCTATCTGAATTCAAAAAGCTATTAATAAAACAATCAATCATGAATCAAAGAGAGAAAAAAGGAGGGACTAAATGGGAGGGGTAGGAGGGAAGAGAGGGATGGGGAAACAATGTAAGTATATCTTACTTTCAAATATAGTAAAGAGGTCAAACAAAAAGTAAGGGTTTTTAGTTTTTTGTTTTGGTTTGGTTTGGTTTGGTTTTGGTTTTTGCTTTTTCTGTATAGCCCTAGCTGTCCTGGACCTCACTTTGTAGACCAGGCTGGCCTTGAACTCAGAAATCTGCCTGCCTCTGCCTCACAAGTGTTGGGAATTAAAGGCATACACCACCACTTCCCAGTCAAAAAGTAAGTCTTATTAGTGAGATTTGTATAAAAGTAAAAGGCAATGTTTAAATTTTGAGTTGTAATTAAAATAAAAAACAAAAGGAGTAAACAAATACAACATAGTAATTGACAGCTTGGGGTCAAATATTCCAAGTTAATAAACGTGCACCATTAATTTTATAGGTATATATTATAGTTTTAAAGCATAATATTACCAATAAATGAATTTGAATTTTGAGTGTAATAATTTATATAAAGTATAAATTTTACACATTATTATGAACTGTCAAAATATTAAATGCCACAATTGATATATTAATTGAAACATTTATATGTACAAGTCTTAGGTAGAGGAATGAGCATGCTTTGTAGAGTTTACAAAAGTTATCAGTTCTATCTCTCACTTCGTGAAAGACATGCTTAGTCGGGTATGCTCTATTGTTCAAAACAGATCAAGACTGCACAAGTGCAAGATGTCATAGGTTAAACATGCCTATAAATATTGTCCTGGAAATAACTCCCATTCTTCCTATATAAATAGCCTGTTTTGAGGCTCAGTTTTAGTATATATGCTCCATATGCAAGCCTAGGATGATGATGTCCACAACAAAGCTAGTGACAGTGATGTCACATCATAAACATTCATTTATCACTCATAAATTTCAGGCTTGGGCTGAGTTTTTATCCAAATAGGTCTTGGTAGTGAATGAAATCTTACAAGGCATCAAAAGATGTTACCACGACTTCTGTCAGGACTTCATCTGTTCTGCTGCATTTCTAGTCTTTTAAGAAGTATCTGGGGTTTTTCCTCATATATTTTTTTAAATGAGTACACTGAAAGACACTCTACTCACATCTCCAATTCCAGCCAAAAACCAGAGAGAGGTTGGACATTTTCCTGTATATTTTCATGGCCTTAAATTCCAATAATAATAATAATAATAAACAAGAACGTGAGTAGTGACTTCTGAGTTATTCTGTCCAAAAAAGTAAGTGTCCTGACACATGACTATGGCCCACAGAGGTAGAATTTTGCTTGGCTACCTTTCTTAGTCTCATCCTATAAACAAAACAATCTATACCCTTTGGTGCTAATGGTTTCCTGTATCCACTATTTTAAATACACACACACACACACACACACACACACACACACACACACACACACACCAGGGGTGTGCCCAGAGGAACTCATCTAAATTGTTCATTTTTTAAATCATGATAATGTTGTAAATGTAAACACAAACTATCAAACATAGAAAGTAAAAGCATTAAAGAGAGAAACATCTTTAGCCTTGGATCGCAGTGCATAACCTTTGCATCTGCCAGTGAGTTGTGAAACAAGCCCTGCAAACACAAACAAGTTTCCTGACCCATCACTACCCACCACCATTCTCAGGACCTTGGCTGTAATCCTGTTCTGTTTGCAGAGAAACATACAGGAATGGACTCTCAGCACTGGCAAAGGAACTCCGGCAAGCGATAGATCTTCTAAACAAGCTTTGAATTTGGTCACAAACTCGGGTTTTTGGACATAGAGGTAATGCCAGGGACAGTCCTCACACTGGGGCTGGAAATGACAGGAGGATAATCTCCAGAGGCCAGTCATCCAAACAGCCCCAAATCTCCTCCTTCTCAGCTCTGGAAATGGGAGTTACAGTTTCAGATTCAGGCTATGACTGCCTGTCCCCTTATCTTTCCTGGGAGACCACCACCACCTAAGAAGTTTGCCTGCTTGCAGCTGAACTGCAGACTCCAAGAGCAGCAGCAGGAGCCCACTCCTTGAAACAGCGCTCTGGGCATCTCCACTAGCTCCCCCAGCCACTGGAGGCAACCAGGTTGACAATGAGACCCACCTCCAGCAAGATAGCCTTCACTGGGACCCTGGGCCACTGAGGCTGCCTAAGTTACTCAGCCTCAACCCAACACCTCACCTTTTCCAATCCAGTTCACCAGGGTGGGGAGGGGTGGAGTACAGAGGGGATCGGATACTGGCGGGGGAGGGGAAGACAATTCCAGTTCTAAAGAACCAGGATGCTAGAGGCAAGACCACAAAACACAAGCAACACAGGCACATAAGGTACTCTCTCTCCTTTTGTAAGCACTACTGCTCATGTTCAATGCCAAATGATGACAGAATTAAAGGAAGGAAGTGAAGAATGGCGACACTCAGGGTGGCGTGAAGGCCCAGAGTTGCTGGAAACATTTGGAAAAGGGCAAGGAATGCTTCTGGGATTGCGAAAGTGAGAAAGTCCCAGACATCTCTCTGTCCCCAAAGCTCAATTCTCTGGTCTGCACCCAGTCTCCTTCTTCTGATGGGGATTGAGAATAGGGGAGGAGAGCCAGAGCTGAGCTTACCCCTCCCAGTGCCCTCCCTGGCCTGGCCCAGGGCCCAGAAGCAGCCCCCCTTCAGCTCAGCTTCCAGGGGCTGCCAGGCCAGGGGCAGACTTGCCAAAGGACTCTGGGGGAGCAGCAGGGCAGGCAAAGAGCATCACACTGGCTCTGGCCAGCCCAAGCTCATGTCTTTTCTGGTCGACACACCCCCAGTTAACCCCTTCCCCTGACACCACTGACAGTCCCCTGTAAACTGTAGCTTGCCTCCATCCCTCCCACCAACCTATTGAATCCATCAATTAAAACACTAGTTGATTTCTGTCTGATTAAAAACGAAAGAGAGAAAGTGCTCCAACTCTTCTCATGAGTAGCCCGGGCAAAGAAAGTCGGTCTGCAGGCATCCCTCCATAGTTACCAGGAGTTTGGAAATGCTGTAGTCCCAAGCCAAAAGGGGGATCGGAACCCATCGGAGGGGCGCGGGGAGTCCCACTCCCTCCCCCACACCCGCGCCTCTCACCTCCTTAAGTTCTTTGGCCACGTCCTTCAGGTCGCCCAGGACTAATTCCAGATCCTCCACTATGATCTTGATCTGCTCCTTCACCTTGGTTTTGGAGGCTGCCGGTGGTCCCTCAGCTGCGGAGGACGAGGAGGGGTTCCCCTTGGACTTGGCTGACATTCTTCGGTGGGGCGAGCAAGCCAGGTCAGGACAGGCGAGCGAGCGGAGGCTGCTGCGCGCCCGGGTCCCTGGCGCTGCTCCGGCCGCTCCCACCCCAGTCCCCCCACATGTCGACTGCTCGGCGGGCAGCCGCGGGTGGCTGCGCGGTGCGCTCGGCCCGGCGGCCGCACTGTGGTGCTGCCATCAACTCCCCGAGACGAGGCGCTCGGCGCGGGGCTGCAGACGGGCGAGCAGCGCGCCTGCGCCTCCTCCCGCCGCCGCCCGCCGCTCGCGCGCACACTCGCGGGTGGAGAGGGGCCGCGCGGCGCCGCCGGGGGATGTCAGCTGCACCGCCCTGGGTACATCCTGCTAGGGTCTCTCCCAGACCTCCTCGGAAGAGTCATGGTGCCTGGGGACAAGTTTGCAAGTTCTCCACCCTTACATCCTCATTCCGAAATGTCCCTATCACCGCAGCCTGCAGCTGCGTGTCTTCTCCCAACCAGCCAGGACTCCTTCAGCTTCGCCCTCCAGCCAAGACCTGGCACCATTCTTAAGAAACTACTATCTGATCAGGAGCTGGAGTCCCAGTCTGTAAAGTAACCCTAAATGTTTATCCAGGACCAGGGAATATCCAGAGACCTTCTATCACTCCCTTGGCGACCAAGTTAAATGGACTTCTGCAGGGTCAAAATTCAGGGGGTGGGGGACAGAGCTAGGATTTCTCAACACTTGAAATCCTCAAAATATATTACTGTGCTTGGAAAAAGTAGGCTAATACTACAAAACCAATAGCAGATTTATTAATGCCCAGGCACCAGAAATCCCCCTTGAGACTACCTGAGTCATCTTGGTTGTGTTCTTATCTATGCAGAGTCTCCCTCCACCCCCTTCCTTTCTTGTGACCCACTCTAGGGAATGTTTTTGATGAGGAACATTTCCAGGGAGAGTGTAATAAGAGTTTGCCTCTAACTTCTCTTCTCTAAATGCTTTTGTCTTCCAAGTCTTGTGCTTGTAAACAAATAGGAAACAACTTTAAGATTGTTTAGGGAAGGATACCTAGAAAAGAGAATTAATAGGGTGCCTTCAGCTCATCTCAAGAAGTGCCTGCCATCTCATTAGCTCAAGTTTTAATTTCCTTAGTAGCAAGCTCATGGACTGCTAGCTACTGGCAGGGGCTCTGTACTCTGCATCTCCTAGGAATGCATGTGCCTTTTAGAGGCTTGCTCCTGCCTTAGCTGGACTCCAGGTCTTCTCTCACTTCAAGTCTGGAGAGCTGAGGGCATGCTTTACACGTGAAACATACCCTCTTGCCAGTGCCTGGGCTCCTAAAAGCCAATCTTCAAGTGAGTGATCCCTCTGCACAGTTATATATGAATTGTGATTGGAGGAAATAAAGAACACGTTTAAGCATAGACATTAAAAAATGGTGTCAAATCGATGGGAAAACATTAAACAAACAAACCAAGAACACAGAAGGAAGGTGGGAAGCAGTTAACAGTATCCAAGAAACACAGCAGTAAAATAATAAAAGAACCATGTTGAAAACCTGACAGAGGAAGCATTAGATGACTAACATGCTTAGGTTCCCTAAGGAGAGGGAAAGAGTTGGGGTGTCCCCACTTCTTTCATCACTTTTCATTCTTTATGAAGCTATAGCATTAAAACTAATTGCATATGCTTTTCAGACACCTCCCCTGGATACTCTAAATCACCAATGCTCTTCTGAGTTCATATCTGAGAAAGGATAGATGTTAGAGACTGCAGGAGCTAAGGGGAGAAACAAGAGAAAGTGGTGATCACTGAAATTAAAATTTGGAGTCTTGGTCATGAATGAGGAAGCCTAAGAAGTCAAAGCACGAGGGTCTTGGAGAAGAGTAACAGAGAAGAGGAGAAGAAGTGATTTCCCTGCACATTATGAAAAAAAATTCTCAAAATACAGCTCAATGTTAGACTACTTGGGATCTCTTTCCCTAAAGATTGAACAAAATCAATTCCAATCCATCCACCATCACAATATCCATTGCTCTTGTTATTGAACCAGGCGGTTTTAGCTCAAAATCAAATCCCGGTCACTTTGAAACACATCCTTGGACTCTCCATTGCCTCCTTTCTCAAATCATGACCCTTTCTCTGTCTATAATATCCAGTAACTAAAAGTGAAAAGTCACAACTGTCTCTCAGGCCCAAGTTTAACTATAATAGACTCCTTCAGAAATCAGACTGCATGATGTTTGAAGAGCCAAAAGCACACACACACACACACACCTAGTAAGATTTCTGATTAAAATGTCTACAAATGTTTAGAAACTAGTGCTAGGTGTGCATGAGAGCATTATCCCAGGCCACGTTATAAACTTAGAGAGGACAACAGCTTGCGAAACAGAGGGGAGTTATTCTCAGTTGGTGAAGTGAATTTGTGCCCAGAATTTTATATATGTATTTCTCATGTATGTAGAGAGTTCTCATTTGTGTGCTTTGATTTGTAGCAGAAAGAGTTGGATTAAGTATGAGAGATCACTTAGTGGTTGTTTTTAAAGTTACATCCCTGTGGCACCCATATATCCATTAAGAATTTCTGAAGGCTTGAAGCATAAAGAAAAGTTTTATCTTCATCAAAGTACTTCTCCCTGGGAGAGAGGAGGAGGAAGTTTAGAGGAGGTGGAAGGCAAGAGAGGACATTGTTGGTGATACATGTATGAACACATTGATTATCAGATGTATCATGTATTTCCAGGCTCTGATTATCACAGTCATCTATGCATAATAACTTGCTAAAGACACAGGTTGATGAACATAATCTACAGGAGACCTAACTTTGTAGGTCTGCAAGTGGTTCTGGGAATTTCATTTAAACTGTCTTGTAGGCTTGTGGGTGGTCACACTTTGAAACCTGTTGTTGGAAAGATTAAAACTTAGGCTTCTTTTAACTGCACTAACCCACTAACCCTCGTAGATCAACTATAATTATTATTTATCTATTTATTTTATAGATGATTAAACTAAAAGTTTAGGGGTAGGTTAAAGGGCATCTTCTATCTCCACATACCAAACAAAATAAACTGAAAGTTACATCTCTTTTGTGTAGCTCTGGTTGTCACAGAACTCATTATGCAGACCGGTCTGACCTCAGACTCACACAGATACACCTCCCCTGTTCCAGGGTTAAAGATATACACCACCACTCACAGTAATGCCTCTTTTTTATTTATCAGCTGCTTTGGAATAATCGTTATGTAATACTATACTATATTGGTTTAAAGGTGTTTCTTAAATTATACTCAATAAAGAGAACTATTGAAAAATAGCTTCTCTACAAATACTTGAGAATTAAATGGTTGAAGGAGGGTGTTTTTCTATATGTCTTTAAATTAGTTCAACTGAACAAAAATTTTAAGTGGTTATTCTGGACAAGAATCTAATCTGAGAAGAAGACATTCACTACATTGGATAAGAAATTGCCCCCATAGAAACAAATAGATAATTTCACATATGAGTCTAATATAAAGGAGATATATCTCCAGCTGTCTCTCCCTGATCACTTTTTAAATTGTGTTCAAGCCATTTTCTGGGATTTTTGTTAGGGTCTGAGTATTGGTGCCCTTCACCCCTGATCATGAGTTGAAACCTTAACAAACCAGAAGATAGTAGTAGAAAGTAGGGCCTTTGAGTGACGATCAGGCCATTAAAGAGTAATCTTCACAAATGGTATTAGAACATTTGTAAGGGTGCCCCCCCAGAGAAGTGCATCCCCCACCATCATAATTTGAAGCTACCTTCAGAAGGTTCCATTTCTATAAAAGTAGCCCTTCACTAGAGACCACATTCTCCATAAACTTGATTTTGATCTTCCAGCCCTCATTATTGTAAAAACAGTTTTTGTTTATATAACCGTGGTTTGTTATAGAAAAATACTTCTAAAATAATGCCTTGTGTTTGTTAGTAGGGCAATAATTTACTTATATGACAGGAAATTGAACTTTTGCTCAGCTAAAAGTTTGTGAATCTGTCTTCAGGCTGGGGATATATGGCTCATGGCAGAGGACTTGCCTAGTAGGCAGGAGACCCTGGGTTCAAGCCGGATACACACATTTCAAGTAGTTCTTTAACCCAATTTCATTCATATATATGTACATATAGTGATATATATATATATATATATATATATATATATATATATATATATATATCATTGATATATATATATTTCATTAATATATATATATATATTTCATTCATATATATATATATATATTTCTTTCTGCACACACATATACATGCATACACACATACATACATACATACATACATACATACATATGTACATATTTGGCCATAGAAAATAGTCTATAATAATGTTTAATTTGTTAGTGGAGCAATAAGTTACAGAAGAGCAGATATAAAAGTAGAGAAAACAGAAGAGGAGAGAAATTTCTTTAGGAAGGATTATAGCCAGGAATCTTAGGACTACTTAAATTATTTCTCCTCAATCTCTTATAATGTTTTTCCATAAATCTGAACCTTGGTCACTGAAAATTACAAACTTTTATCTTTACCACCTTGCATCTATAAACAGCAGAGACCATTACAGCAAGTTCTGGGCGCAGGCGCTTCAATGGGCCACAGGGATCAGGATATGTTTGCAGTACACAAGCTATTAAAGCTGAGCTTTTCTTACCACATCACATATTTGTATGACATGATTCCCCAGTAGGTGGCAGTAAAAGGAGTTTTGTTTTCTCCCCATCAGGATCTATATGTAATAATGTCAGATAGATGGAAGTAAAGGGTTTCTGCGAAGCAATGCTGTTTTCAAATTTCACAGAGAGAAATAGAGCACATGAATCAGTGGCAATCCTGTTTGGGTCAGAAACAATGACACGGCTGTATAATGATTCATTATGCAGTTGCTTACCTATGCAGCTAATCACTCCTCAAAGCGAACGCATATCGCTGGAAAACAAACTCAGTGTCTATTCACCAGATATCCCATAGGGAGAATCATTTATTTTAATCTCACAGTTATGAACTGCCATTTTAAAGGTGTGTGTGTGTGTGTGTGTGTGTGTGTGTGTGTGTGTGTGTGTGTTAGTTTCGCCAAACTGACATCACTCAGTTTTGACATTTTATTTGCTCATGCTTCCAAATACCATATCTGTTTAATCTCAGTGTTGGGTCCCAGATATCAAATCCTTACCACATGCACAACCCTTGTTTGGTTATTTCCTCCCTTTTGCTCAAATTTTCAACAATTTCTAATCATCCCCAAACCATAGGAAATATACATAACTTATTCATTCTCATTACCTTTTAACACCAAACTTCTTGAATACACGATGATGTCTGTGCCTGAGACTTAAACTGAGGACTCTTATCACGGAACCTGTGTTGTATTCCTAAGGTATAAGTTATCTGTCTCTACAGCAAACCAAGTTGTTGACACTTTCATCTTAATTATTCTGGTCTCTAAATCTGTGAGAACAGATAACAGGTTTATAGTGGTTAAGGCCACCTACTCTGTGGGGGAAAAAATGTATTTTTAATTGTATGTTAACTGAAACTCCTTAAACCAGATGTGACTTTTTGCAGAGGAATTTTAGAATTACATGAAAATGCTCACATTTCTCCCAGTCAGAGGTAAGACTTTAAGGCCAGCTATTGGCCAGGATGGACAAGAGTGAAGATAAACTGAGTTTGTAATTTACGGCCAGTATTGTTTGGGTTTTGAGGGTCTGTGTAAAAGTGAAAGAGAAGCTTGCCTGATCAAGGTTGTGGCTAAGTATGAACAAAACAAGAATCCGTGGGAGTAAACCAGACAGGCGTAGTGCTGATATATTGGAACAGCCAGAGATTTGCGGGGTGGAGGTGGGGATAAAAAGAAGCCATCAACCACGTGTTCAAATATTTCCAATTTAAGACTTTGTTATCTGTAAGTGTTTGTTCTAATGTATTTTGAAAGATACTAAATATCACCAATAGTTGGATTGTGATGTAGATCAATCAAAAACCTTAAACAGAACACACATTGCACGGTGTGAAGTCCAATGAAAAAGAGCTGTGCTCTTTGTAGGCCTTCAAACCTGTGTATGAACAATAAATTATTCAGAGATTGAGTGCTACTCAAAAAGTACAGAAGAAAATATTCTAACGCAATAGCAAATGCATGCACTCTGGTAGACAACAATAACCGTGCAAGATTTATTATTATTGTTATTATTATTATTATTATTATTATTATTATTATTATTATTATTTTGGTTTTTTCGAGACAGGGTTTCTCTGTATAGCCCTGGCTGTCTTGGAACTCACTTTGTAGACCAGGTTGGCCTCGAACTCAGAAATCTGCCTGCCTCTGCCTAAGTGCTGGGATTAAAGGCATGTGACACCACTGCCCAGCAAGATTTATTTTTGATCTTAGAATTCCTAAGTTAGAAACACTGTCAGATCTCATACAGTACAAATGCATTATCTCTACCAATATAGAAACCTATTTATTAGAAATTACATTATTAATTCAAAGGCACAGAATATCAAAGTGACCAAAATCAGAAATGCCAATGTTTGATCAAGCAGTGGTCTCCACACTGATACAAATAGTTAAGGAAAACAGAAAATTTTATCAACTGAATCTTTATGAGACAGTATCTGATGACAATAAGGTATGAGAAGAAAAATTTCCATCTTAAATACTCCCTATATCTCTAGTACTTGAAAATCTTAAGTAAAAAAATAAATTAATTAAAAGCTCTAAATAGAGGCTCTAGAAAGCTATATAAAAGACCTCCAAATCCAGTCACCTTTGTGTATGTGTGTGCATATATATTGCACCCTGACAATTTTAGTAAATATATGTATATGATTGTTTCTCCAAGCACAGAATTGTCACCATAATGTTTTAAAATCACAATGTGTATGCATGTAAATAAATATAAATGATGGGAATATGTAAAGTATAATAATAGCAACCATTTATTTAACTTCAATATTTCTTCTCTTTTCATAGCACTTTGTTCTAATTTCTGTATACTTAAAAATGGTTTGCCATTTCTGACATACCTATTTTGATTAAAATCATTTTTACCATGGCTTGTGTTTGTAAATGCGCTAATAAAGATGAAAGACGTGTTGCTAAGTTACAAGGCAATGTCTGTATTCCACGGAGAATTCCTGTTCAAAATGACCATCACCTATATTAATTAGTATTTCATTAAAATTTTATGAAACTTATTAAGTTTTAACAGCCACGGAGTCCTAGCATGCTGCATTTTCAGTACATTTAACAGGTGTTAAACTGTCAATTTAGAATGACATTTGAAAGTGGTGCAGGCGTTTTCCACAGATAACTGGTGTATAGCACCCCTGGCTTGCCAAACACCATTTCATGCCATAAACTCTCAGGACTTAAAAAGCCCCCTATAGAGTGTTTTTGTTCTCCTGGGGGGAAAAATCTCAGGGAAAGAATGGCGTATATGTCAGAGAAAAATTCTTCAACATTTACTTTTCTTCATTTCAAAGAACTATAGAAGAGCTTTCCTTTCCATTTATTATCTGCAACAGAAGTGGTGGAATGGAACCTGGAGAATTTTGCATTTAAAAATGGATATTCTGTTGCTAATTTTGTGATCTTAAAGGCACAGCACCACTAGCATTCACTGCTTTATTTGAGTGTGCTGACTTAATACTTATTTTGAAAAAAGTATATTGAGAATCAAAACAGAGAATTCTGAGGAATATTTCTAATCTGTGAATTATTTGGGTAAATGCTCACCAGTATTATATAGTTTTGTCTTTGTTTTGATAGATACTTTCTATGCATCCAGAAATGTGGGACCTGTACTATTCCAGGATTTGGATACATTCCAGATTTACTGGATTTCTTAAAAATATCATTAAAACAAATCATTCTGTAGCAGCATTTTTCAAAGTGTATTTCAGCTGTTTCAATGGTCAAATTGGGCGATGGGTAATTACAAACAAAATACTACTTTCATAAGTACAAATATAAAGTTAATAAAGTCTGAAATTTTTATCTATTTAGTTTTAATTTCAAACCTTACTTTACTTAACTATGGAATTCTCTTTTTGTTTTTCAGTGTCCCTTCTTCCTCCCTCCATTACTCCAAATCTTTTTTTTTTCCTTTTCTTTTACTCAGCTTGAAAATAAATCCCAAAAAGCTTTTATAAAGTGCACCTTGGTAAAGACTATTCTAGAAGTTTCTTCTGATTGTTTTTCTTGTATTTCACTTTTTCAAAGGATTGATTCTTTAAGCTTAAATTACCAAACCTAGAAGGTTTTTGTCCATAGATGTGGAATGGTGCAGGGTAGAAATACCAATTTCAGTAGTATTTCCTGTAAATCAAATCTTAGTCTACTGTGCTCATCCATTCTGAGTTTAGTCTTTTTAAAAAAATGTATTCCTATTGTTTTCCAAGTCATTTTCTAATGGTAAATTATCTCCTATTATTCTCAGAATAACCACATAGAGTGCTGACCTTTAAGTGTTTCAAAACGCTGCATCTTCCTCCTCATACTACAAACATGAAGGATAAAATTTATTTTCCCTTTATCTATCTGGCATCTGATCTTGTATGTATAATTGAGCAGGATATATGGGACAGGAAAAGACCACTGGGATGCTGCTAACTGGTTTGAACTACAGAAGGGAAATAAAATAAAATATCCCGCTCTGAAAGTGTGACTGAGATCTACTCAAGGAATTTCAAAGAAGCTGCTCTTTCAAGTTTTCTGTAGAACAGAAATTTCTGGAGCCTCAGGGTTTGAGATAGTTTTGTATGGCACATATCTGATAATAAATATTTCCCTGACATAGGGCATGTCAACATTTTATGAAAGAAAAAGCAGTTGTTCAAAAGTCCACCTGGAGATATTAAAAAGCTCCAACATATTCATACAATCAAGAACACCAAAGGGAAAGATTGGTATCCTGTAACTTGTGCCCACACTGGACACAGTTTCAGTCAAGTTCCTGAGATTTCTGGACTGCTTAGCACTTTGAAACACACCATTTACTAAACTGACAGAGCACCAATCATGGAATTCTCCTCCATGGCTCGTCTAGCTTGCCACCACGTGAACTGACAGTAGGGACATTATCAAAAGCATACCATTGACCAAATACCTTAATAATGTGGCCATTTGCTTTCATTTTCTCCTGACTTTATATTAGTTATAAAGTTACTAGGGTAATATCAGTAAATTATTCACTCCCAATTCCGGTAATGATATACACTGTTTCTTATTTGTCTGACAATATGTTTTGAAGGATAAGAAAGAGTGAAATGTTAATTGGTATAATTTGGCCATACCACAAGGGAGGTCATCCAAGATACTGCCTGGGCAACCAAGAACTGGAGGATGAACAGTCCAGAGACTTGGGATAAAAAAAAAATCAATAAAATGATTCCTAATGATCCTCTGCTATACTTATAGATTGGTACTCAATTCAATGGTCATCAGAGGAATCTTCCAACAGCTGATGGGAGCAGCTGATGGGAGACACAAAACCAAACATTAGGTGAAGTGGTAGCTCAAATTAGAGATCTCTAAGGAGTCCTTTCCCTCAGAGCTTGGGTGAACCCCACAGAAGAGGGAGAAGCAAGAACTGTTAAGAGCCAGAGTGGTCAAGGATACCAGGAGAACACCATCCACAGAATTACTTAAGCAGTGGTCACAGGACTCACACAATCTAAAGCAGCAATCCTGGAGCCTGCATGGGTCTGCAATAGATCATCTGCAAATATGTATAATAAATATATTTAACTTGGTGTTTCTGGGCGACTCCTAACAGCAGAAGTGAGAATATCTCTGATTCTTTTCTCTGCTCTGGGGACTCTTTTCCTCTTGCTGTTCAGTGCAGGGTGTCCTGATATGACGGTGTGTGCCTAGGCTTATATTCACTTGTTCTGCCACAGTCAGTTGGTCAGTTGATACCCTTGGGAGGCCTGTTCTTGTTTGTTTGTTTGTTGGTTGGTTGGTTGGTTGGTTGGTTTTGGAAGGGAAGTGGAACTGGGGGAAATGGGGAGGCAGGGAAGGGACTGGGAAGAGAACAAAGAAGGAAAACTACAGTAGGGATGTATTGTGTGAGAGAAGAATTAAAGAATCTCTAAAATATATTGATATGTATAGTATTTCACTAAAATGCACTGTGAATTATAAAATTAATTTAATTTTTGACATCCATACAATACATAACAAAAAATTTCAATGAAAATTTGTAAAATAACTTGAGTTATGGGACAAAAATGGGAATTAAAAAAAAAAAAACGTATTTCTAAAATGCATTCTGTTTTTAGATTCTGGATCCTGAACACCAAGAACATGGTAAGAGTTAATGAACTGAAATTGTAGGAAATTCATCAGAACAGGAATTTGAATCCATAAATCCCCATACACTCTCTGTTCTCATATGCAGGGTTCTGGGTACAGAAAACTCACTGTGAAAACTCCAAGAGTTCTTTTGTTTCTCAGCCTCCGGGCTGGCTTAGGAAACTAGGACTAGAGGAAAGATATTTATCTGCCTAGCATATTTCCTTTAAGAAGCCTCTGGTTTGGCATGAGACACTTGGCAAGGCTGTGAGTGTAATCTTCTACAAACGTTCATGTTAAGAATTCTGCCTGTAAGTCTTGACTCTGCTTCTCAGGGAAAAACACCTTTCTTACTACAAGAAATAGAAGATAAGAATACACAAACACAGCGGACAGGGCTCTATAAGTCTCAATTTACTTTAAGTCAATAGTTAATTTTATGGAACCTCTATTAATACACTCTTGCCAGTGTATTAATGATGCTAAGCAGCTGCTACCAACCACAGGCTGTTCAGCCACCAGCTCTGAGTGATGCCGCCATTGTGCTTGTCCATTCATGGTTCCTCATGCACTCTCCCTAAAATACCTTTTGCTCATAGCAGTGTGACTTCTTTCCTCACATTTCAGTAAGCCAATCAAGTAACACCTTCATAATAAGGCAGTCTTGCTCCATCTCACCTTTTTTTCTTATGGCATCTACTGGTATTGTTCATCACATACACACACACACACACACACACACACACACACACACTTACTTTTTTGATTAACTATTGAGCACTTGACGTGCTTAGCATGATCTTCTGGACAAAGTTTCAGTTCTGAAACTGATCCCAATGCTGATACAGTACTATTACAAAACTCTTAATAATTCTGATGGAAGGTGTGTGTGTGTGTGTGTGTGTGTGTGTGTGTGTGTGTGTGTGTGCATGTGTGTTGGGCCAACAGATTTGCTCTCTGTATGAATGATATACTGGAATAAATGTTGCCTTTCCTTTGATCTCAATGTCTTGAACATCTTTTATTTAATTTCTAAGCAATTTATCACTTATTTTTTTCAATTTTTATTAGATATTTTCTTCATTTACATTTCAAATGCTATCCAAAAGTTTCCTATACCCTTCCTCCTCCCTGCTACCCTACCCACCCACTCCCATTTCTTGGCCCTGGCTTTCCCCTGTACTGGGGCATATAAAGTTTTCAAGACCAAAGGGCCTCTCTTCCCAGTGATGGCCAACTAGGCCATCTTCTGCTGCATATGCAGCTAGAGACACAAGCTCTGGGGGTGCTGGTTAGTTCATATTGTTGTTCCACCTATAGGGTTTCAGACCCCTTCAGTTCCTTTAGGGTACTTTCTCTAGCTCCTCCACTGGGGACCCTAAGTTCCATCCAGTAGATGACCATGAGCATCCACTTCTGTATTTGCCAGGCACTGGCATAGCCTCACAGGAGAGATCTATATCAGGGTCCTGTCAGCAAAGTCTTTCTGGCATATGCAATTGTATCTGGGTTTGGTGGTTATATATGAGATGGATCCCTGGGTGGGGCCGACTCTGGATTTTCTTTTCTTCCATATTAGCTCTGAACTTTGTCTCTGTAACTCCTTCGATGGGTATTTTGTTCCCCATTCTAAGAAGGAGCAAAGTATCCACACTTTGGTCTTCCTTCTTCTTGAGTTTCATCTGTTTTGCAACCACTCTGGAAATCAGTCTAGTGGTTCCTCAGAAAATTAGACATAGTACTAACAGAAGACCCAGCAATTCATCTCCTGCGCATATACCCAGAAGATGCTCCAACTTGTAATAAAGACACATGCTCCACTATGTTCATAGCAGCCTTATTTATAATAGCCAGAAGCTGGAAATAACCCAGATGTCCCTCAACAGAGGAGTGGATACAGATGTGGTACATTTACACAATGGAGTACAACTCAGCAATTAAAAACAATAAATTTATGAAATTCTTAGGCAAATGGATGCATCTGGATGATATCATTCTGAGTGAGGTAACCCAATCGGAAAAGAACACACATGGTATGCACTCACTGATAAGCTGTTATTAGCCCAGAAACTTAGAATATCCAAGATACAATTCGCAATTTATCACTTATAATTCTCCAAATACTCCATACGTCATTTACTTAATGAACTTGTATCATGTACTCAGAAATTTTAAAGTCTGCCACTAAGTAATTTGAGCAATGTAAGTTCAAAGGATTCATGTTTTTGGAGTTACTTTACTTGGGTGTTTGTATCAGTAGGAAAACAAACAAATATCAACAAGACCAACAACAATAAGCCAAAGACTGCTTTTGTTTGTGTTTTGCTTCCTTCTATGTTTATCCCAAAAATTATTATAGATTCTGCTGTTAAAAATTATTCTCAAATAATATTTTAATTCTAGATACATAGCTTACTCTGGAAACTTGCCATATATATGTAATTGACACAGTTTTTCTGAGTTGAAAAAACTTATATAAATAAGTGTCTAGAATGTTTCTCTGATGGCCACTGTACTGACTAGTTTTGTGTCAAATTGACACAGCTGGAGTTATCACAATGAAAGGAGCTTCAGCTGAGGAAATGCCTCCATGAGATCCAACTGTAAGGCATTTTCTCAAATTGTGATCAAGGGGAAAAGACCCCTTGTGGGTGGTGCCATCTCTGGGCTGGTCATCTTGGGTTCTATAAGAGAGCAGGCTGAGCAAGCCAGGAAAAGCAATCCAGTAAAGAACATCCCTCCATGGCTTCTGCATCAGCTCCTGCTTTATATACTGCTTGAGTTCCAGTCCTGACTTCCTTGGTGATAGACAGCAATATGGAAGTGTAAGCGAAATAAACCCTTTCCTCCCCAATTTGCTTCTTGGTCATGATGTTTGTGCAGGAATAGAAACCTTGAATAAGACAAATTGGTACCAGGAGTGGGGTATTCTTGAGACAAACTGTCCATGTTTTAGGGAGGACTGTGGAAGGACTTTGGAACTTTGGGCCAGAAGATCCATTCTGTGTTAAGAGCTCTGTGAGTTGTTGTGTAGGATCTTGGAAGATAATGTTGAGAACAGTGCAGAAAATGGAGGCCTGGCTTGTACAATTTCAGAGGGAAAATTAAAGACTCTTTTTCAGGGTCATTGCTATTTTGGATTGTGAAGATTCTGTGGTTCTGGTTAACTGGAGCTGAAGAATCAGCTGTATTAACAAGATACCAGAACTACTAAAGCAAAAACTTCATTACTGGGACTATTGATGCTGGTTAGCTGGAGCTAACCAGGCCCAAGAAGTGGGAGTTCGTGTGTAGGGGAGCAGGGCGGGGGTGGTGCTGGTATGGGGGACTTTCAGAATAGCATTTAAAATGTGAATGAAGAAAATATCTAATTAAAAGAGAGAGAGAGAGAGAGAGAGAGAGAGAGAGAGAGAGAGAGAGAGACCAGCATCATTGAGGTGACATCTTCTGGGAAGTGTTTTCTAAGAGGACAGAGGCTGTGTTCCAGAGATAGCCTTGTGCTGTGGCTGGACTTGGTAATGTGTAAGAGTTACCCAGGTGGTACTGGTTTTGAAGACATGAATGGGTCATGCAGAGCAGCTGAGGCCACAGAAGCACTGTGAGAGGCCATGCAAAGGAGTTGAGACTTGGCACCATGAAGAGGGCCAATGAGGCTAGTATTAAAGCCTAGTTATAGTGGAAGACAGCAGCATTTTGGAGATTCCAGTATCATGAGATAACCACCAAGAACAGCAGCAGCAATGGAGTACAGGCATCTGGAGCCTAGAGGACAAAGCTGTGTGCTACAAAGGACAGGGTTGGAGAAGTGACCCAAGCCCTTGGAGAAGCCCAGAAGATCCTCGAGTTGGATCCCAGACATTGTACAATTGGAGTTTAAATTTTGCTTTTGATTGTGACTGTGCCCTGATATTTTTCCCTCTTGAAGGAAGTTTTTTAGTGAAGCCCATGGTTAAGAGATCTTGAATTTAAAGTACTTTGAATTTTAAAAGATACTGGATATTTTAAAAGGATTGAACTTTTAATATGTAAAGACTGTGGGACTTTTAAAGTTATTTAGATCTTGGGGATGGATAAGAATGTAAGGGTTGGAACATGTGTCCTTATAACCAGATGGAAACTCTTCTGGATATATGCCAAGTAGAGGTATTGCTGGATCTTCCGGTAGTACTATGTTCAATTTTCTGAGGTACCGCCAGACTGATTTCCAGAGTGGTTGAACAAGCTTGCAGTCCCACCAGCAGTGGAGGAGTGTTCCCCTTTCTCCACATCCACGCCAGCATCTGCT
>LR754651.1:20136-40811 GCA_902729485.2 Mus minutoides | reverse complement strand
TCTAGCTGCATATATAGAAGAGGATGGCCTAGTTGGCCATCAGTGGGAAGAGAGGCCCCTTGGTTATGCAGACTTTATATGCCCCAATACAGGGGAACGCCGGGGCCAGGGGGTGGGAGTGGGTGGGTAGGGTAGCAGGGCCGGGAGGGGGGAGGATATAGGGAACTTTCTGGATAACACTTGAAATGTAAATGAAGAACATATCTAATAAAAGTTGAAAAAAAAATAAGTAGATGTTTCCAAATGCTTTTAAATTAAACAAGACAATTCAAAATATCTTCTGGGTCAAAGTAATCAAAACAGAAATTAGAAGGTATTTTGAAGTAAATAAAATAGGTTGACATGTCAAAATTTGGAACCTGCTATACCTGCAGGTAACTCTGCATTTGTTTACATGTTTAAAAGTCACTCAGTTCTCCCCAGAAATCAAAGGAAAGCATGGGTCATAGTAAGTGATTGTGGTTCGGAATAGATGGATACAACTGGTTGGCTAAAAGAAACTTTATACCTTTGATATCTGTTTGTTATATAATTGTTGCAAGTATTATCTCCTATGTAGCAGCATCTTGACTTAAATTTGTGTATGCATAAACAACCATCTAAATGCACACACATGGAGAGAGAGGACTAAGACACGGGAGGAGGACATCTGAGGTGGGGAGGACAGGGAGAACAAAAGATGGCAGCTAATATAAAGTACAGGATGCCCATGCTATATTCCACAGACCCAAGGAGTACGGACAGGAAGAAGGGCATATGCAGGGATGCTTGAGTCTCTCTGGGAGTGGGAAATGGGATGGTCATGTAAGGGAGATGGAGGAGGGAACTGGGTGGGAGAGGGAATCAGGAGAGTGGTCTAGGGTTGGGATTAAGGTGTGGGGAGGGGCAGGGGATGGCCATGAGATTGAATAGAAATCTGCAGCTGACAAGGAGCAGTAGGGAGCATCTCCAGGAAGAGACAGAGACCTGGGATAGGAGAGGTGCCTAAGAGACAATGGGGAAATAGGTTTGTCTTTGGATGTGACTTACAGCATTGAGGGTATGGAACTTAAGGAGGCTGCCTTCTGTGGCCAAGGGGGAACCTCAGTGGAGCAAAGCAATAAGGACACCAACCTACCAACAAAACTTTAGACCAAAAACATAGCCTGTCTACAAGAATGCAGGGACTGGGGATGAAGCAGAGACTGAGGGAATGGCCAACCAATAGTCTGCCCAACTTGAGACCCATCCCATGGACAAGCACCAATTCCTAACACTATTTTTTAAGTATATGTATTTTATTTTGAGGCAAAGTCTGACTGTGCTGACCAGACAAAGTTGTACTTATGATCCTTCTGCCTCAGCCTCTTGAATAATTAGGATTACAGGATAAGTGGCACAAATCCCTGACACTATTAGTGATACTCTGTTATACTTGCAGACAGGAGTCTAGCATGGCTGTCTTCTGAAAGGCTGTACCCAACAGCTGACTTACACAGATACAATCACCCACAGCCACACAGTATATGAAGCTTGAGAACTCTAATAGGAGGAAGGATTACAGGCCCTAAAGGGATAGGAACTTGACAAAATACCAACATAATCAACTAACCTGGACCCTTGGGGTTCACAGAGACTGAACCTACAACCAAAGAACAAACATGGGCTGGACCTAGGCCTCCCTGTACATATGTAGCAGATGGACAGCTTGGTCTTCTTGTGGGTCCTGAATAACTGGAATAGGGGCCATCCCAAAAGTTGTTACCTGTATATGTGATATATTTTTCTATGTGGGCTGCCTGGTGATTCCTCCATGGGAGAGGAAGCACCTAGCCTCACAGAGACTTGAAGTGCTATGGTAGGGAGATATTCAGGGGGTCCCCACTGGCTCAGAGGAGAAAGGGAGGGAGAGAGGGAAAGGGTTGTAAGAGGGAGTGATGGGGAGGAGGGGAGTAGTGTTCAGGGTTTAAAGTGAATAAGTAAAACATTTTTTAAAAAATGAAAAAAAAGAATGTAATCATATCTAAATTTGATGGTATCTCAAAACATGTGTGTTTGAGTCACTAAACCATTGATATCTTCTTAAGGAAAAAGGAAAGAATAGAATGTGTTTATATGTGTATGTGAAAATATCACAGTTAAGCACATTACTTTGCCAAAAAGAGTTAGTCATTTTTAAAATAAAAGTAACACTAGCAAAAAAAAAATTATTAAGTTTCATCATCTATCTTATAAAGTCAGAAAACAATGGCAAATTATATGCAAATATCAAATGGCATGAAATAAAAATATGAGAAATAAATTAGTAAGATATAAAATGAAGAGAGAGACTAAATGTGTACATGTATTCGTCTTTTGATGAGTATTGAAACAAAATGAAATTGGAGCTAGGAGTGCTTCTGTAGCTTCTAATGAAAGAATAAAAACATAAGAAGAAATATCTCACATGTGTGTGTCTTAGAAGGCTCAGAAGTGACGAGAAGCTAATTATCTTCAATTTTTATCAATAGAATCTGTATTGGTCCAGCAGGAATTTTTATATCAGCAGAAATGACAAGACAATTTAAAATTTTTATGAAAAAAAAGGAACTAGAAACCCCATATTTGAGAAAACAAAAAACAAATATATGGTATAAGTCAAAAAAGACCCAGCTTAATAAAGTAGGCAGAAAACTAGAACACATACTTTGCAAAGTACATTGTGTAAATTGTAGTGAGTACTATAAAGGCTAATTGCCATTTGTCATCAAAGAAATCTATATTAAAATTACAGTAGGTACTAACTAAAATCAGTAGTTGCATCAAGCATTTTATTTTCAAATCCTGGAATATACACAACAGTAGAACAAACATGGATAAATATCAATATTGGTATGTATAAACATACCCCCAATAATATATGAATATATTAAGATCTTGATCAAGTGAAATAGAACAAATGAGAAGGACAAAAAGACTCTAGGATGATATATCACAGGAAATAATTATAAGAAAATGTACAGGGGTGATAGATAGTTTTTATTTGAAATACGATGGTCAGAAACATATACCCAGGCCAGAACCCAGTAAGGTACACATTTATGAACTAGGTTACGTGTCCAAATCCTAATGACTGTTGCTCAGAAACTGAAAAATACTAAGCGCTACCCAGGATGTAAAACAACTGACATTCTCATTCAATGCTGCCCAAATTCTAAATTTGCAAACTTCTTTAAAGCAATATTATTGTAGCACTTACTAAAGGTTGACATGTTTCTCCCTTACAATACAGCACTGGCATTCCCAGATGCATGCCTGAAAGAAACCTCTGCCGTTGGGTTTGAATGTGTGTAAGTATATGGGAGCACTCTACCTAATCGCTCACACTTTCCTCTACAGTAAATAAATTGCAACAGATTTGTGAAATTGAAAAATAGCCAATGTGACTAAAAACTGCAATATACAACATGAACAAATTTCAAAAAAGAATGTAATATTGGCTGCAAGGTGTCCTTTTGGCAAATATCAGAAATGATCCAAAGTAACCAAAAGTGATGTAAATCAAGGAAATGGTACGCTTTGGGAAGGAAGGGTGCTGTGGAGTGACATGCGCCTTGTCTCTGGGTTGCTGGAGATGATCCTTTTTCTTACATTATGAAAATGGTAACTTCAGGTGTTCATTTAAAAAATGTTTCTATTGGAAACTTATTTTGGTGCACTCTTCTTCATGTGTCTAATTTTTCAATAAAAGTTTATACATATATGTGTGTGTCTGTCTGTCTGTCTGTATAGCTGACAGAGAGAGGAGGCATATTAAGAGATTTAGCAGTATTGAAACAGGCTTTACAAATATAGTGAGGAGAAAAGAAGGATAATTCTCCAATACAATATGCCGTTCCTGGAGAACATGCAATCCATCAGGTCTGAAAGAGCTAATAATTAAAGTCATTGAGAATTACACAGGGAGTGTTGTGAAGGCTGGGTTTGTAGTCAGTGCAATAAGACCTTTTTTATTAAACAGCTATGGAAATATTTTGGGATCAGATGTTAAATAACCTCATAGATACAAACATGTTGAAACAAAGTTTGTGAAAAATGAAAAGAAAACTACTTTTTAATAATAAACAATATCCCTGCTCAAACAGATTCAGTGGAAAGTTATTATCTTTTTTTCCCTCATTGGCCAAAAAGTTTTTCTTTCTAGTAGTGAGAATTATGGGACATAGAAAAGTTAAATAGATAGACCAGTTGGTAGTGTTATAAGTGAGGTGAGAAAGGCTTAAGAGAGGATGAAGGTGAACTATATACAGTACACACCCATGGTCAGAGTGTTCAGATCTCGACTTTGGATCAAGACACTAGATTTTATCAAGGAACCCAGAAATGACTAAACCTAATAGACATGACTCAGTTAACAAAACTGATATAGAATACTGACCATCTAGTGAATGGGAAGGAAAATTTCTAAGCACATTGGAACACCTAGACTATATAATCGCCTGGAATGGTAAATTTTCATTGTTAGCTTCAGTGGATTCTGAAGCTAGGGTATGCCTGGAATACAGAGAGGCTGACGTGAATGAGAAGGCTCAAAATAGCACTGGTTGATTTTATGAATGCATAACAATGGGAAAAAATGAGAAATCGAGCTGAACACCAGAATTCATTTCTTCTTGACTTTTTTAAAAATGTTTTTTTAATTAGAAATTTTCTTTATTTACATTTCAAATGTTATCCCTAAAGTTCCTGATATCCTCCCCCCTGCCCTGCTCCCCTACCCGCCCACTCCTATTTCTTGGCCCTGGCATTTCCCTGTACTGGGGCATATAAAGTTTGTACGACCAAGGGACCTCTCTTCCCAATGATGGCCGACTAGGCAATCTTCTGCTACATATGCATCTAGAGACATGAGCTCTGGGGGTACTGGTTAGTTCATATTGTTGTTCCACCTAAAGGGTTGTAGACCCCTTCCAGCTCTTTAGGTAATTTCTCTAGCTCTTCCATTGGGGGCCCTGTGTCCAATCCTATAGATGACTATGAACATCCCCTTCTGTATTTTCCAGACACTGGCATAGCCTCACTTGAGATAGTTATATCAGGGTCCTTTCAGCAAAATCTTGCTGGCACATGCAATAGTGTCTGGGTTTGATGGCTGATTATGGGATGCTGCCCGATGCCTAAAGACATGTCATCCCCGTCATTATGGACTGTATCTCTTCTTAAACACTAAACTCAAATAAACCTTCCTCTTGAATTTTTTGTTTGTTTGTTTGGTTGGGTGGGTGTTTTTGTTTGTTTGTTTGGTTAGTTGGTTGGTTTTGCTTGGTTTCATTTTGTTTTTTGGTGTATTCTGTCACACCAATGGGAAAAGTCCTAAATACATTGCTTATGTAAGAAACAGAAAGGATGGAAACAGGCAACCTTGGGAGGTAGGAGGTGGGGGCACACTCTAGAGATTCTCAGGACTCAAAGGGAGGGACCTTAGATGAAATGCCCTACAGTGGGAAAAGGGAACTTGTAGAGCCTACCTCTAGTAAAAAGACAGGGCATCAAGTGGAGGTATGGGGTTGCCATCCCACAGTCAAACACTCTGACCCAAAATTGTTCCTGGCTGAAAGAATTGCAGGAACACAAAAGGAGAAGAGACTGAGAAAAAGGAGGTCCAGTGACAGGGAAGAAATTGGGATCTATCTCAGGGGGAGGCCCCAAGGGCCTGGACACTATTACTGATGCTATAGTTTGCTTACAAACAGGAGCCTATCATGACTGCCCTCTGAAAGGTCCAACAAGCTGAAAGAGTCAGATGCAGACATTTACATCCAACCAATGGACAGAAGTTGATGACCCCTCTGGTTGAATTAGGGAAAGGCTGGAAGAAGCTGAGGGTGGTGGTGACCCTAGAGGGAGACCAGCAGTCTCAACTAACCTAGACCGCCAAGATCTCTCAGGCACTGAGCCACCAGCTAGGCAGCATACACCAGCTGATATGAGGCCCCCAACACATATACAGCAGAGGACTACCAGGTCTGGACTCAGTCAGAAAAGATGCACCTAACCTTCTAGAGACTTGGGGCCCCAGGTAGTGGAGAAGTCTGGTTGGGTCAAAGGGCATGCTCTTGGAGACTGGGGGAGGAAGGAGGTGTGGGATGTGGAACAGTCAGGATCAACCTGGAGGGGAATAAAGTCTGGACTATAAAAAAAAAAAGTAAAGAATGAAAAACAAAGATGAAAAATCAAGATAGGTTAAGAGTTTGGCAAGATAAGAAAACTAGCATTTTTACAACAACGGCATCAGAATTTGAATATCAAATCATTCTATGTTCATCAGGTTGCTACACAAACATAGCTATGGAACTAGGCACCCTAAAGATTCCACTTTTAGATAATGAAGTAAGATGTAGATAATTCTGGGCCTTTCTAAATGTTCTAACTGTAATGTGAGGTTGTGTTTCTTGGTTCATACAACTTCCTGTACTAGTAATAACAAAATCCATCAAGGCTTTATAAAATAAGAGTTTCATTAGTTGAATTCTTTGAACAATTTCTAAGTTACACGGGTGTTATAATCTAATTTAAGTCAACTAAACACAGAACTCCACTCAAAGGAGAAATGTGATATAGAGAAACTCTGTTTAACAAAACACATTTTGTGTATATGAGTCTTTTTCCTGCATGTATCTATGTGTAGTAGGAACAAGTATATGTATGAAAGTCTGGTGCCTGAAGAGGCCAGAGGAAGGCATCAAATCTCCTCTAACTGAAGTAATGGACAATTGTGAGTCACCATGTGAGTCCTGGGAACTGAGCCCAGGTCATGTAAAAGAGAAGCAAGGGCTTTTAATCACTAAGATAGCTCTCTAGCCTCAAATCAGCAATTTTTAATAATATATGCAAAACCATACATTTATATGCTATGATAATTAAATGCCTATTTTAAAATAATACAAACTTGCCAGACTGTGGTGGCACATACCTTTAATCCAAGCACTTGGAAGGCAGAGAGAGGCAAATCACTGAATTTATGGGTAGCCTGGTCTACAGAGTGAGTTCCAGGGCAGCCTGGTCTACACTGCAAAAACACTGTCTCAACACCCAACCCCATAAAATAATATCAATAATACAAACTAATAAAGTTATTCCTGGAGAAGCAAATGTATAATCAATATCTGTGTAAAAGGGTATTTGCTGAACTTTAAGTCACAGAGCCTCTATAAAGAGACCACATGCCTCTTTCAAACAGGTAGGAGACCCAACTCTCACTTAATATCTAATGAGCTCTCTCTGTCCAAGCTTTGGAATCAGTGGTTATATTTTATCTTAGAAATTGATTTGAAGCCAACAAGGGTATGAAACCTAATTAAATATATAGTCAGCAATCACTTCTAAAAACATCTACAAGCCAATAAAATCTACAGATTAACAGAGGAGATATCCACTCTGTTCAATTCTCCCAGAAAAGTGGTCACTAAATCACTGAATCATGCTGATTATGGCTGCCTAATGGCAAGTATTTGAATATTTATGTCCTTCAGAGTAAATGATTGTTTGACATTACCCAATGGATACTTTTTACATTCTAAATATTGTAGGATCATGCAAATATCACTGGGCACCAGGGAGCACTGTGGAATAAAAGTGTCCACTTTATTTAAAATCTAGGCATTGGTGAGAAGTTGGGCAGGGTGATTCCAATACTTCTCCAGAAGACACCATTTGCATAGACTGCAAGAGATCCTATGAATGGAGCCCCAGAAACTGTTCAATGTGCCAGTCTTAAAATAAGAACTAAATGAGAAAGATATATTCCACAAAGATCAGTCATGCGGCCACATTATGAAAATAAAAAAAAATAATTTAAAAGAACAATTTTATTAATTGTCTAATGCCAGAATTAATGCTTTCAACAGTAATTAGACCCTCACATAACACCAACCCAATGGCATGTAGGCACTGAACTAGGGAAGGAGATCACATGATCATTATCCTAACTGATAGACTCGTTTCAATTGAGTTTTCCAATAGAAACAATAGCTTATAGATTTCTGAAATATCTTTGTTCTTCCTCCCATCCATATTTATAACCTCAATAGCCATATTGTATTATTTATATTTCTTCACAAATGTTTTCAGTGCCTTCTAATTTACTGTCACTGAGCATGGCATTATTGTACATTTCTGCCCCGCTTTCCCTTCATTAATGAAGACATTACTTTAAAAAAATCTACCCTTGTTAAACACATTTCTGCAACTTCAAATTATATAAAGCTTACAATATGAGTAATTTGAAGACATTGCCACATATTATTATTCTTTACTTACCATCTTTTAGCTCATTTTCAGCTCTTGAGGCTGAATTTTTTTCTGGTTTGATTTGAATCAGTGTTATCACTAAAAGCTCACTGATGTATCAATTACAGTTAGAGGAGACTATAGGGTAAGTAACATGCTTAATTCTCTCCATTTATCTCTGAATAAAAAAAATCTTATTTATGTTGTTCATCCAAACAGGTGTGTGTGTGTGTGTGTGTGTGTGTGTGTGTGTGTGTGTGTGTGTGTGATACTAGTGTGTGTGTCTATAATGTTTTTCCTGATATGGGGGTGTCTTGAAGCCAGTGTTGAGGATGAGTTAGAATCTACCATTCCTCAAGCTGGGTCTCATGAACATGTTTAGAGTCATAGACTTAATCACTTCCCTGGGCATCAAAACAGAATGAGAAAAATAACCCAGCAAATAAAACATGGATTATTTCATATAGGTAAACGGTACTTACACTGCATGCCCAACAAAAAGGACAAACCTACCTTCCTTGTGTCAAAACTGACATCAGTGGACTAAGCAGGTTAAGCTGAAGGAAACATTCACGCTGAAGTCTTCCATCATCTATCATGCTCTGAAAGAAACCTCAATTTACTCCTACAATGAACGTCAGACAATTCTTACATCACACAGAAGACACAACATAGCTCTTAAAGTTATACCTTACTTCGGACTGGTTTTCCACAGCAGGCTAACAGGAAGCCACAGCAGTCATGGTCTCCTTATGTGTGCCCTGCAATCAAAATCTGGTTATATTTCTTGTGCCCCCCCCTCCATTGCCACAAAAGTCTCTGATATCATAACATTTTTAAGGCAACACTACCTTAAAGGTAGCATGTTTCCAGCAAGTAAAAAAGCTTCAAGAGTCAAATTTATCACAGTGAACAGTCACTGGAGGAAGACAAGACCCAAGGGTCCCGGTGCAGACCTCACACTGTGGGTCCTACTGGCTAAAGGAACAGGGAGATGAAAACATTGTGGGGGGGGGATGCAAGTTATCTAAGGGGCTATTAAATAGAGTCATTTTATGTGTGCAATTGTGAGGTGATCAGACTAGCTAGCAATGGGAATACATTCCAGAAGAGAGACAAGTAAGAGGTGAATGTTCGGAGTAAAACTATGAAGCAGTATGACTGCTACTAATGAAAACACAAGCCAGAAAAAGGAAGGTTTGTTATCCATGGAGGAAAATGATAAAATGGATGTTTGGGGGTGGGATGTGGAGGGATTGTTTGTTTTCTCTATGACAAAGAAAGCTTGGAACCGGGAGAGGTTCCAGAACAGTCTAACTAGTGCAGCTTGAAATCGAAACAGACACTGCCATTCACTTGGGATTTATTCCACTTTGTAATGCTCACAGAATCCTTTCAGAAATGGGATAATAATGAGAAAATAATGGGAAAATTGAAATATATTATAAAAGCTTAAGAAACACACACAGATTTTTCAGCACTGTAATGTTAGTGCAGTTGCAATGTATTGATTCGTCATTCAAACAAAATTAAGCTTTGAAATCAACTGCTTATGGATTCAGACATTTGAAAATGATATATTTCTCCACAACATAACAGATGTCCAAACTATATCTAGGAGTTATGGAAAAAACTGTATGAGAAAATTATTTTACTTTGACTCTTAGCTAAATTAACCCGTCTTGTACCAATTGTGTGCCTCTGGTTTGCATTCTCAGGGTTTACAATTGTTAATGTCTTTGGATTCTTATACCAACCCCTTTTTATAGATAAAATAAGTGAAACCAAGCTGCTAGGTCCTTTGTCATACATATAAATTAATTTTTAGTGGTAGAGCCAGATTTTGGACATAAGATTTCATCCAATAGATTAAAAGCTATTGATCTAAAGACATTAATTGTGAGACCAGATGAAATGAAAACAAGAGATTTCCAAAAAGGACTCTTTTCTGAGGGCCTGGAGGGTGGCTCCATAGATAAGCATGGGGTCTATGCAAGCAAAAGACCCTGAGTTTGAATCTCCAATACTGCTATCAAAACCAAGCATGGCTGTGCATGCCTGAATCAGAATAGGGAGCAGATGTACCTCAAGGGAGTGGTGGCCAATCAGCCTAGCCATATACAAGCATCCAGTTTCAGGTTTGGTAAGATACCTTGTGTCAGGGCAATAAAGAGAAAGAGATAGAATTACTTGATGTCTTCCAGCCTCTGCATATATGAAATTGGGCATGTTTGTTCTTATACACACATAAACACACACACACACACACACACACACACACACACACACATCCATACATACAAAGAGATCAAGGTAAGTGGTTGAACTAATGGAGAACAAAGCAAAGAATCAAGTCTGAAAGGGACTGAGTTGGGTTTGTCCATTTGTTGGGTTGTTTTGTTTTTTTAATCAATTTCAGGCTGTAGTTTCTAAGTATGAATAGTAAACAATTCTTAGGAGTATTAAAGTGGGAGGATCGCCTTTATAATGTATTCAATCAGAACCAAGTTATTTTCAGAGTAAATAAACTGATCCAGCCCTCTGCTACAGTCAGAGCAGACTAGGGTAGCAGATTTGTTAGCTCTTATCCCAGTTGGCTTGGGAAGCATGTCAACAAAGGACATAAAACTGAGTGCTTAGGAAATCCACTATGGCTATATGGGATGGGCCAACCCTATATAATATACTTGTTTGATATCTGTATCATCTAATGGATAATTTCTAATCTATGCCCTAAGACAAAATATCAGGTTCAAGCTTTATCAGCTCTTTCTAATGTGCTAAGAGATAATTTTTTTTTATGTCTTGGATCTACAATCATCCCTATAGAAGAAATGATAATAGCCAGTCACAGAATTGGACTCCATAATACTCTATCACATGTATGTCTCTGTTTAAACTCTATAAGAGAAAAGATTAATCAAATGGGCCACGCAATAAATCAAATCTATTTTTTAGAACTCTGATATCTGTATTCTGTTTTTTTACTTTTTTCATATATATTTTCATAATATTTCATATTATTTTTTCTTCTATTCATTCTTTTCTCATATACTATATCCTGACCACAGTTTTATCTCTGTCCTCTCCTCCCAGTTTCTCCCTTGCCTACTTGCCATCCACCCTTCCTTTGTCTCTTTTTAGAAAAGGGCAGGCCTCTCATATCAACCAAATATGGCATATGGAGTTGCAGTAAGGCTAGAGACATATCTTCATATCAAGGTTGGATATGGCAATCCAATAGGAGAACAGGGTTTCCACTAGGCAGCAAAAGAGTCTGAGATAGCCCCAGCTCCCACTGTCAGAAGTATCAGAAGACCAATCTCCACAACTGTAGCATATGTGTAGAGGTCCTATGTGAGAACCATGCAGGCTCACTGGTTGTTAGTTCAGTCTCTGAGCCCCTATGGACCAAGAGTTGTTAGTTCTGTGGCTTTCCTTGTGTCTTTGAGCCCACTGGCTCCTACAATACTTCCTCTCCCTTTTCCAGAGATTCTCCAATCTCTGCCTAATGTTTGGCTGCGAGTCTCAGTAACTGTTTCCATCAGTTCTGAGAAGCCTCTCTGATAACCACTGGGCCAGGTACCAATCTATAAGTATAGCAAAATATCATTAGGAATCATTTCTTTTACTTTTTTTTTTTTGACAGTTATGTTTGGCTCTATCTTAGGTCTCTGGTCTCTCCAGACACACTGCATCCTGAACCTCATGGCAGTATCAGAAATGGGTTCCTCTCATGGCATATATATATATATATATATATATATATATATATATATATATCAAGCAGGGCCAGTCATTGGTTACCCACTCCCACAATTCCTATGCCACCTTTACCTCAGCACATCCTGTAGCTAGGACAAATTGCAGGTTGAAGGTAGGATTTGTGGCTGGCTTGGTGTCTCAGTTCTTCCATCAGATGTCTTGCCTGGTTATAGGAGATGGCCAATTTAGGCTCTCTATATATTCCCCATTACTAGAAATCTTAGCTAGGGTGACCCTCATAGATTTCTGGAAGTTTCCACTGTACTAGGTTTCTAGCTCATGCCCAAGATGCCTAAAATTCTAGTTGTCTTTTCCATTATTCTCTCCCTCCCTCCTCCTCATACCTGAATGCTTCTATTCCCATCCACATATGCCCCCCAGTCTATTCTTTTTCCCCTTCCCAGGAAGATTCATGTACCTACCTCCCATCTTATACCCTCCTTGTTACTTGGCTTTTCTTGGTCTGTGAATTATAGCATACTTATTATTTACAGGTAGTGTCTGTTTATAAGTGAGAATATAGCATTTTTGTCTTTCTGGGTCTGTTACCTCATTCAGGGATAACTTTTCCTACTTCTAACCATTAACCTACAAATTTCATGATATATTTTAACAGCTGAGTAATATTCCACTGTGTAAATGTATCACATTTTCTTTATCCATTCTTCAGTTGAGGGATATCTAGGTTATTTCCAAGTTATGCCTATTACAAATAAAGCTGTTATGAACAGAGTTGTGCAAGTGTCTTTGTGGTAGGACAGAGTATCCTTATGACTGGTAGTGGTATGTTTTGGTCTTGAGGTAGATCCGAATTTTCTGTGAAACCACCAAACTGATATCCAAAGTAGCTATACAAGTTTGTACTCTTACAAGCAATGGAAGATTGTTCCCCTTGCTCCACATCCTCCCCAGCATGAGCTGTCACTTGAGTCTTTTATCTTAACCATTCTGACAGGTGTATGATAAATCCTCAATCATAAATCAAATGCACATTTTTTACTTCTTTATTCATAAGTCTGATTATGTGTGTCATGAGATCACTCAAATTACATTGAAATTTAGAAAGAAGACCAAAGGAACAGAATTGTCTACCTCAACATCTTTACCAACCTCCTTTCTCTTTTGGGTAAGGCTATCAATATAGTTAGTACATGGGATAAAGAATCTAATAGAATCAGCTGGCACTTCTCCTGTCTAATTGCTCACGGGATACTATCTCATACCCAAACTCCCTCACTCTGGTATTACCTACTTCTCCATACTGGCAATATCCCACTGAATGGGTTGTGTCCTGCCCAATGTACAGGCCTATAAAGAACATTCAATTTTTTACTATACCCAACTTTGCTCCCAAAATCCTTGTTTCTTTTTCAGAAGCATGTAGATGGGCATCCTGAGAATCCAGCTATTAGAGTGAACTGGCCCTAGATCAGATAATGAATCTAAATGCAAGTTTTGATTTAAGCATATTTTATACCCAGATAAATCAAAAACAACTTACATGATTTGAATGTATCCCCTACAAAATCTGGGTGCTTGATACCTGATGGCCAGTGCAATAGAGGTAAATAATGAGTGAAGCCTATAAAAATGACTACTAGCCTATGGGGTGGTTTCTCTCCTGTATGTGGTAAAGGCCTTATATAAGAGACTTTATGTAGCATTTGGCCCTCTTGCTTTTCTGCCTCCTATCATGCAAAATTAGTCCTCATCTCTGAAGTAGGTCTGAGCCTGAACATGGAGACCAGCTCTCATCAGAAAACCAAATCATCAATATCTTTGGTTTTAGGTAGACTAGACAAGGCTGCCCACTTTCTCCCTACCTATTCAATACTTGAAGTCCTAGCCAGAGCAATTCGACAACAAAAGGAGATAAAGGGGATACAAATTGGAAAGAAAGAAGTTAAAATATCACTGTTTGCAGATGATATGATAGTATATATTCGGGACCCCAAAAATTCCACCAAAGAACTCCAAAACCTGATAAACAGGTTCAGTGCAGTAGCTGGTTATAAAATTAACTCAAACAAATCAATGGCCTTTCTCTGCACAAAGGATAAGAGGGCTGAGAAAGAAATTAGGGAAACAACACCCTTCACAATAGTCACAAATACTATAAAATACCCTGGTGTGACTCTAACTAAGGAAGTGAAAGACCTGTATGACAAGAACTTCAAGTCTCTGAAGAAAGAAATTGAAGAAGATCTCAGAAGATGGAAAGATCTACCCTGCTCATGTATTGACAGGATTAATATAGTCAAAATGGCTATGCTGCCGAAAGCAATCTATAGATTCAACGCAATCCCCATCAAAATCCCAACTCAATTCTTCACTGAGATAGAAAGGGCAATTTGCAAATTCATCTGGAAACTATTCTCAACAATAAAAGTACCTCTGGGGGAATCACCATGCCTGACAGTAAGCTGTACTGCAGAGCAATTGTGACAAAAACTGCATGGTACTGGTACAGCAACAGACAGATAGATCAATGGAATAGAATTGAAGACCCAGAAATGAACCCACACACCTATGGTCACTTGATCTTTGACAAGGGAGCTAAAACCATCCAGTGGAAAAAGGACAGCATTTTCAACAAATGGTGCTTGCACAACTGGTGGTTATCATGTATAAGAATGCGAATTGACCCATTCTTATCCCCTTGTACAAAGCTTAAGTCTAAGTGGATCAAAGACCTCCACATAAAACCAGAGACACTGAAATTTATAGAGGANAATCAGTCATTAAACTCAGACACTATGGCATAGGACAGCTAGTGCCTACTTAAGGGACCCTGATATAGCTGTCTCGTACAGAAGTGGATGCTCATAATCATCTATAAGAGGGAACACAGGGCCCACAATGGAGAAGCTAGAGATAGAACCCCAGGAGCTGAAGGGGTCTGCAACCCTAGAAGAGGATCAACAATATAAATTAACCAAAACCCCCAGAACTCGTGTCTCTAGCTCCATCTGTAGCAGAAGATGGCCTAGTCGGTCATCATTGGGAAGAGAGGCCCCTTGGTACTGCAATCTTTTTATGCCCCAATACAGGGGAACGCCAGGGCCAAGAAGTGGGAGTGGGTTGACAAAGGAGCAGGGAGGGTGGAGGGGGGAGGGGACTTTCGGAATAGCATTTGAAATGTAAATTAAGAAAATATCTAATAAAAAATTCGAAAAATAAAATAAAATAAAATGTATCAAGAATATACAAACAAGGAAATCATAAATGTAAGCATATCAACTAAGTAGTTAAATGGGGATCTGCCTGCCATAATGTAGGACTTGTGCAAACAGTTGGACAGATGTAGAAAGCTTCATATGAATGAGTACACCAATTGGTTTGGGCAAAGGTGGGTAATGAGGATGTAGAACTGAGTAAAAGACAAAGGCTGGCCCTCCTAGGCAAGGAGAAAATGTTTTACATCAGAATTCAGATAAGTAGGGCAAGAAAAAGAAAGTAGTATATGTTCACTGAATGTATATTTGCTAAGACATTAAGGAAACAATACAAAAAATAAAATGTCATATTAATTACTATAAGCCATTTAAACTTGGTTAAGAACACTTACTATGTTTGCAGAGGATCCGGGTTTAGTTACCAGAACAGACGTGGTAACATATAATCATCTGTTATTCCAGATCCAAGGGATCCAGTGCTTTCTCTCAACCTCTGTGAGCACAAGGAAAACATGGTGGTGATGTATACACATATATGCAGGCAAAACGCTCATGCTCATAAAATAAATAAATCTTAAAAGAGATAGCTGGAACAATACCATTATCAATTACTTGGCTTTCTGATTTGTTTGATCATTTTGTTTTAAGATTTTTTTTCATCCTATTAAAATTATTTTTATTTCAGGGAAAATTGAATACTTCAAAGCTAAATTAAGTTTTCAATTATAATATGCCACTTCAGGGGATTGAGTATTCAAGCAAAAGCTGATTGATTCCGAACTAGCCAGTCCCAGTCTTTTAAAGAATTCAGTGTTGGAGCTGATGTGATGGCTCAGGGGTGAGCAGACTTGATAATCTGAGTTCAGTCGCAAGGACCACCCACACACACATAAATTATTAATTAATTAATTAATTAATTAAAAATTAAAGTACTGAATAGTGCTTCAGTATGCCTCATTTTCAGGCCAATTTAATAAATAAGGTGAAAATGGACATGAAATAAAAGAAGAAAAACATTGTTAAGAGGAGTAAGGTAAACAAGGCTACTGGAAGTACACAATTTTATTCAGTGCAAAAGCTGTGCTCTCTGCTCTCTGTTTTCCAAGTTCTAGTTCCCTACTATGGCTGCTAGAACTAGCCCTGAAGAGTCACTCAAAAAAAAAAAAAAAAAAAGCCTCATTCCATTCTTATCAGCCTCATAAATTTGCACAGCCAGATAAGTAGACACACGCTCTGCTGCATTTTGTGAATATGATAGCTTTTGTTCAAGCATCACATTCAAATCGTAGCACTGTGTCATTTACTCTTCCATATAGTCTCTCAGTCAATTTAGAAATATAATGTCGAAGATGTGCATAATAGCAAAGTAACCACTCCCCAAGACTGAAATTGTGTTTAAGAATAGAGTTCAGGAGGTATCCAAGTGCTCAGCTGATACCCACCACACAAGACACTTAGTACATACTAAGAATTTTTTAATCACCAAAATACTATTCACAAATGGATTGATTTTTTTTTTGTATATTCCTCCTTTCTTTCCTCCCCACAGGGCATACAATGAATTCACAACCTTTTGTTAGGGAGTTGGATGGTATTGACAAAGCAGAAAAGATACATTTTTACCTCATGGACTTTCCAGTCATGTTTGAAATATGGGTTTTATGTTGTGGACCTATAAGTAGTGTTGAGGAGAAGATGGGAGGGGTGGCAATCACCACAGCTCTACAGAACTATGCACTTACAGAGCAAATGGATCCTTCTAACATGCCTCAAAAATATCTTTATTCTTACAAGAGTTTTCCCTGTATGTACACTGTTGAATGACTGGTATGTCCTAGATACTAGAAAATGAGAGAAAACTAAGGATCGTTTCTGCTTTTGAAGTACAAAATATGACACAGAACAGGAGAGATGGCTCAGAGAGTAAATATGCTTGTCACCAAGGCTAATGACCTGAGTTTTATCCATCTAGAGGACTCACATGGTGGAAAGAAAGTTGCCACATGTTGTCCTCTGGGTTCTATGTGTACAGAGTGGTCCAACCCCTATAAATAATGTAATAAAAATGATGACACATAAACAAGTACTTGGAGACTATGAAATCCACACATAAAAGGAGAGCAAGTCTCATTCTGTATAACACAAAGGAAGGGGACTACTTCTTTTCTTTTGCTAAGTATGATCTTATTATTCAATATAGACCTTCCACAGAGCCTATAACTGGAGAACATTTTATCTGCCTTTTACCCCCATGATCACAAAATTAAAGAACACAGAGAAATGGACCAAGACCATTATATTCAGAAGGGGTATATTTCCAACCTTGTAATGCCCCAAAGTCTATTTCAGTGATTTCCTGGTTTTGACAGTATGCTTAGAAGACAAGTCAGGACCTTCATTTCTAAGCCCAGTCAAAGACATTCTTTATCAGTTTTTGATTTGACTCTAATAAACTGTGGACACTTAAAGTGATTAGAAGAAAGGTAATTTTGGATGAATCAAATATGTCCTCTTTTAAGGTGCACATAGAAGTTGTTTCAGTAGGAAAACCCTTAGAGCAGGCACTCCAGTGATGGAAAATATTTAATATTCATATATCTTTCAAAGCAAGAGATACAGTGTTCCAAACTCCCATGCAGACCCACAAAGAAAAATACTAGGCTTGGTCAAAAGGCAGAGGTAGACAGGGGAACACAAAGTCTTGAAAAGTGGTTCCCAGTAGAGGAATGATTTTGGCAAATTAGGAAAGCCAAGCAGACTGGAGACTGGTGATCATGAGGCTTCAGACAGTGTGAGTGGTTCCTAGTCATCCAATTTACTTGATTGCTGACCCTAGAGTGACAAACAGAAGGAGACTGTGGGCTCAACCTGTGTGTGAAAGCCTGTTGAAGGGGGACTTGAGACCCTGAGTTCTGGTTGATGGGTTTGTAAGCAAAAGGCAGACTTTCTGATGCCTAGCTGCTTGCTATCATTAGAAATTAACTCCACGTAAGAGGGGTGGTTCCTACCAGTATCAGCAAGGTGCCAAGTGTCATAGCATCAGAGTGACAACACATACTTAATAGGCTCTCACATATTCATAGCCACCGTCTCATTCAATTTTAGAGTATCTGAGGACTGAGAGGGGAGAAAACTTTCCTTTTTCCCTTGGAAGTGATGTGGAAGCATCAGTGTAGCAAGGTTGGAAGAAGACAATGTCATGCAGTATAGGCTGTAATCTGAGGGCCCCAGCTTTGCAAGATTTCCAGTTCAGCATTATTCAAAACTCTAACACTATGTTTTAAAAATGTAAGAATAAATCTCTTACTGCATTCAAGGTACACATTCTTACCATTTACACTAGCTAAACACCCTAGGGTTTTAATCACCAGAAAGCTTATAGAAAAGGTGCAAAAACCATGGGCTTCTTCTCATGTAGAGTTTTGTGGGGAAGAAAAAAGTGTACATATGAGAGCTGTAAAGACAAAACTCCAATTTCCCTAGTGACACCAAAAACAACCCTGCTGACAGGGCCCAGACACTCACCTGTTAAAAGGGCTTAGTGTGTTTGAAGGCACATCACAAACAACACTGGCAGCCCAGTTTGGGTTCCCACTATGTGAGGTACAAGGTGGTATTTTCAATGCTAGGAACACTGCCAGCTGAGGAAAAAGCTGAAGAAAAGAGCAAGTGACAATTATTAAAGTAGTAGAGGATATGACTAACTAAAAAGGCCCAAAATGACTGTGTTTTGTTCAGCTTATGTTAATATTGTTGAAAGTGTGAAAAGTGGAAATGTTCTTGGTTTCAAGATATTTGAAAGGTGCAAACATCAAAGGGGCATAATTAGAGCAACTGTTTAGAGGGAAAATTATAACAAATTCATGGCTGATAGTCAAACATTAATTTCAGGTCGACTATTGTTTCAAAATTATAAAGTCGATCTTAGAGAATATCGAACAATCCATTCCCATAAATTCTCATAACAAAGTGAGAGCTCCAAACAACCACCATTCACAGACCCAACAAGGGTCTGGTAGCCAAAAAATGAGAATGACTCTTAGATAGAAGATAATTCTCAGGCCAACCTACACTCAAACCCACCAATGTATTGAAGGCTATGTATGCCACATGCCAACAATCTCAGAAAGAAGATATAACTGGGCAATTTGTCTACCCATCCATAAACCATTGATGTTTTTTAGCAAAGTTATATCTCAATCTAAGACATTCAGAATGGGATTTTACCACAAAGCTTGGGAAATTCTGTTCCTTATGAGCTTTGGACTTACTATGTTGTGTTTGTCTTTTCTGACCTTGAGGTTCATCTTTGTACACAGGGTTCTGAAGCACGTGTATCAAACAATGAAAGGTATATAAAAAATAATCCCAGAATTTAAAAGCCAATATAAAGATTATTACACAAAGAGCCTAAATCTGGGGAAGATAGATCACCAAGTGGTAGTCAAAGCTCAGATACAGAAAGAATTTCCCAAGTCCAAATTTAAGAGTTACTAGGGAAAAAAACAAAAACAAACAAACAAACAAAAAAATCCTAATTTACTGCAACACAATCTTCAACAAAATCTCTCTTCTAATTCCTTCAATTGATGTGAAAATAGAGGAGGTAATTAAAGACCACTTCTTTTTTTTTTTAATTAGGTATTTTCTTTATTTACATTTCAAATGTGTCTTAGTCAGGGTTTCTATTCCTGCACAAACATCATGACCAAGAAGCAAGTTGGGGAGGAAAGGGTTTATTCGGCTTACACTTCCATACTGCTGTTCATCACCAAAGGAAGTCAGGACTGGAACTCAAGCAGGGCAGGAAGCAGGAGCTGATGCAGAAGCCATGGAGGGATGTCCCTTACTCTCTTGCTTCCCCTGGCTTGCTCAGCCTGCTCTCTTTTAGAACCCAAGACTGCCAGCCCAGAGATGGTCCCACCCACAAGGGGCCCTTGATCACTAATTGAGAAAATGCCTCACAGCTAAATCTCATGAAGGCATTTTCCCAACTGAAGCTCCTTTCTCTGTGATAACTCCAGCTGTGTCAAATTGACACAAACCTAGCCAGTACAAAATGCTATCCCAAAAGTTCCATAAACCTTCCCCCTGCCCTGCTCCCCTGCCCACCCACTCCCACTTCCTGGCCCTGGTGTTCCCCTGTACTGAGGCATATAAAGTTTGCAAGACCAAGAGGCCTTAAAGACCACTTCTAAAGCACAGACACCATGAAGAGGCATGTTTATGATGAGACTATGAGGATGGAAAAACAAAGCCAGAGACAGCAGGTCTCCAAATTCCATGCAAAAGATTCTCTGATGGTCAACAGAGTATTCTAGAGCAGACTCAGGAAAAGGCCTTGACCTTCTAGACAAAAAAAAAAAAAAAGTCAGATAGATAGATAGATAGATGATAGAGATAGAGAGATAAAACAAAACATAGAAACCTTAATAGGAACCCAAAATGAGACCTGGAACAATTTTAGTATTTAAGAAGTAATGAGGG
>LR754651.1:0-20036 GCA_902729485.2 Mus minutoides | reverse complement strand
CAAGATACAAGTTCCAAAACATAAGAAAATCAAGAAAGACCAACGCGTGGATACTTCACTCCTCCCTAGAATAGGGATTAAAATATACATGGAAGGATGTGCAGAGACAAAGCTTGGAGCTAAAATGAAAGGATGGGCCATCCAGAGAGTGCCCCACCCGGGTGGTCCATCACATAATCAGCCACCAAACACAGACACTACTGCATACACAAGCAGGACATTGCTGAAAGGACCCTGATATAGCTATCTCCTGGGAAGCTTTGACAGTTCCTGACAAACGGAGAAGTGGATGCTCACAGGCAGTACACAGGGTCCCCAATGTAGGAGCTAGAGAGAGTACCCAAGAGTTGTAGGGGTCTGCAACCCTATAGATGGAACAACAACATGAACTAATCAGAACCCCCAGAGCTCATGTCTCTAGCTGTATATGTATTAGAAGATGGCCTAGTTGGCCATTATTCGGGAAGAAAGGCCCTTGGTCTAGCAATGTTTATAGGCCCCAGTACAGGGGAATGCCAGGGCCAAGCAGCAGGAGAGGGAGGGTAGGGGAGCAGGGCGGGGGTGGGGGGGAGGATATAGGGGACTTTTGGATAACACTTGAAATGTAAATGAAGAAACTCTCTAATAATAAATAAAAAAAAGTGAAAAAAAAAAAAAAGAAGTAATGAGGGTATAAAGGATAAGAGCATCCCTTAGCAATGGTTGGACATGGATGAATCAATCTATCACTCTAACATACAATCTGATTGTATGTATTGATAGTTTTTTTTAATTATTAAAATGTATGGATTATTTATTTTCTTTTTTCAATTTTTTTTATTAGATATTTTCTTAATTTACATTTCAAATGCTATCCCGAAAGTTGCCTCCCCCCTCCCACCGCCCTGCTCCCCTGCCCACCCACTCCCATTTCTTGGCCCTGGTGTTCCCCTGTATTGGGGCATATAAAGATTGCAATACCAAGGGGCCTCTCCTCTCAATGATGGCCAACTAGGCCATCTTCTGCTACATATGGAGCTAGAGACACGAGTTCTGGGGGTTCTGGTTAGTTCATATTATTGTTCCTCTTCTAGGGTTGCAGACCCCTTCAGCTCCTGGGGTTCTATCTCTAGCTTCTCCATTGTGGGCCCCGTGTTCCATCTTATAGATGACTGTGAGCATCCACCTCTGTACGAGACAGCTATATCAGGGTCCCTTCAGTAAACACTTCCTGTCCTATGCAATAGTGTCTGAGTTTAGTCACTGATTATGGGATGGATCTCCCAGCAGGGTAGTCTCTGTATGGTCCATCCTTTCGTCTTAGCTCTAAACTTGGTCTCTGTAACACCTTTCATGGGTATTTTGTTTCCTATTCAAAGGAGGAATGAAGTATCCATGTGCTGGTCTTCGTTCTTGATTTTCTTGTGTTTTGTAAATTGTATCTTGGGTATTCTAAGTTTCTGGGCTAATATCCACTTATCAGTGAGAGCATATTCAATGACTTCTTTTGTGATTGGGTTACCTATTGATAGATTTTTAAAACATGTACATACTCTTTTTAGCAAATGCCATACACATCCTTCTTCATTACTCTCAGAAAGTCAAGGGGATAGCATTGTAGTCCTGCTCCAGATACAGACATGCCATGTAAAGTAGTGTTCTTTCTTGTAGAAGTTTAAATAAACATCTTATGAAAAGATGAAAATGGGTTTAAGAAATGATTCAATAGGTAAAGTCCATGTTATTTCAAGCAGGAGGGCCTAAGTTTGCTCCCCAGAAAACATAAGGAAAGAAAATAACACTATTCCAGTACAAGGAAGATGAAAACAAGGTGATTCTTGAGTTGTACTGGCCTAAGCTAAGTCTACTTGATCAGTTCCAGGCCAGTATGAGACATTTTTCTCAAAATAAACAAACAGACAAAACAAAAACCCCCAAACAAAAAAAAACAAACAAACAAAAAACAAAATCAAAATTTGTGTCCTCTGACTTTCACACTCATGCACATACAAAGTACATGCACAGGAGCAATCAAATGCACAAAGATGAAGGCACGGGATACTGCCAAATAGTAGCCAGTTTGCATTTCTGTAGTATTCCATAGTGTATCTTGAACAGACATTCAAGGTTATCAGAAGAAACTCTAAGCTATTCAGGGCTATACCCCATGTCCAGCATTGTCTTTTGAGGTGAGGAGCCTGTTAAAAACAGAAACCCTTGTAAGTAATGTTCTGTTGGAAAGGCTGTGTAATAAAGACAATCACAGCACTATTCTTGGGTGATAAGAGTGCCCATGATATTCAGATTCACTGATGAAATAAGTAGCAAGATAAGTGCTTACTGTAGTCCAGGATGGACAGTGAGCCACGCTTTGACAATTCTGCCTCTTCTTCTTTGATAAGTTATGCTTGCAGCTGAATTGATAGTGACACTTCTGTGTCATTGTGTGTTCTTCCTCCAGCCATCCTCCTGCTCAGGTATATCTCATTCCTGCTTCATTTACATGTCCTATTTACACTTCAAAACCAATTTCTGTATATTTCAGCAATTCTTCTCACAGAAATAAAAATAGAGATCCACAAAAGACTCATACAAAAATGTTTATAGCAGCCTGGTCCTTTAATAGCCTAAACCTGCAAACAATTCATTTCTATAGAGACAGGATGCTATATTCATATAATGGAATACTACTTACAATAAGGTGAAACAAACGATGGGCAATACAAAGCTATGTTATAGAAATCATTGTGGTAAATAAAAGTCACAAATTGTCTCATTTGTACGATGACTGAGAACAGGCAAAACTAAACTAAGTTTATGAGAAAAAGATCAGAACAATGGTTGCCTCTGCTAGGGACAGGTTACAGACTGAATGGGAAAGGACATGGGAAAACACAAATGTTCTATACATAAATAGGCATGCTTGCACAAGGTTGTGTTTACATGAGGGTTGAATTTGTCAAAATTTAACAAACTGCTCTCTTAGGATGCCTGCAGTTCATTGAAGGAAATTTAAAATTCATCTAAAGATAAGTGAATGAATGAAAACTTGAAATTCAGTCTCTGCTTTAACATACACCTTCTTATTAAAATTGAAGTGTAATTTGGGTAGTTATTTATTTTTTTAATAAAATTGAGGCTTGGTTCACGTCAGAAAGGAAAAAGTTGCCCTTGACTGGATATCATATGAGAAACTAAAATATGATTCTAGGAATTCCTGGTAGCATTAAGCCAAGCCTAATAAATTGAATGGAAGATAGGTCCTTCCCAGCTATTACTGAGCCCATGTGTGTATAGGAGAAGCTGTGCATGTGTGTGTAGATACATCTACTATGTGGGTGTGCAGATTCACATGTATACACAGCTATGTGTGAACTCCAGATGCCAACATTTCTGTCTTTCTCAATTGCTCTCAACCCTATTTATTATTACTAGGTCTGTCGCTTAATCTGTAGCTTATTATCTAGTTTGACTGACTAGTGAACAAGTTCCAATGATCTTCCTATCCCTGCCTCCCAAGATTACATGTTACACTGGGCTATCTTTCTATGAGAATACATTGGAATCAAACCCAGGTCCTCAATCTTACAGGGAAAGCACTTTAACAAACTCTCCCCAGCCTCTGTTGCGCAGTCCTTAAGAACCAGCTATACCTGCTGGCTCCCTAAAGTCCAGACACTTTTTTTTTCGATAAAGTTGTTTATTTTTATTAGATATCTTCTTAATTTACATTTCAAATGCTATCCCTAAAGTTCCCTAAACCATCCCCCTGCTCTGCTCCCCTACCTACCCACTCCCACTTCTTGGCCCTGGTGTTCCCCTACATTGAGGCATACAAAGTTTGCAATACCAAGGGACCTACCTCTGTTCCCAATGATGGTCGACTAGGCCATCTTCTGCTACATATGCAGCTAGAGACATGAGCTCTGGGGGTTCTGGTTAGTTCATATTGTTGTTCTTCTTATAGGGTTGCAGACCCCTTCAACTCCTTGGGTACTTTCTCTAGCTTCTACATTGGGGGTCCTGTGTTCCATCCTATAGATGACTGTGAGCATCCACTTCTATATTTGCCAGGCCCTGGCATAGCATCATACTAGACAGATATATGAGTGTCCCTTCAGGAAACTCTTGCTGTCCTATGCAATAGTGTATGGGTTTGGTGACTGATTATGGGATGGATCCCTGAGTGGGGTAGTCTCTGGATAGTCCATCCTTTTGTCTTAGCTCCAAACTTTGACTCTGTAACTCCTTCCGTGGGTTTTTTGTTCCCTATTCTAAGGAGGAATGAAGTATCCAGATGCTGGTCTTCCTTCTTCTTGATTTTCTTCTGTTTTGCAAATTGTATCTTGGGTATTCTAAGGTTCTGTGCTAATATCCACTTAACAGTGAGTGCATATCTAGTGACTTCTTTTGTGATTGGGTTACCTCACTAAGGATGATATCCTCCAGATACATCCATTTACCCAAGAATTTCATAACTTCACTGTTTTTAATAGCAGAGTAGTATGCCATTGTGTAAATGTACTACATTTTATGTATCCATTTGTACTGGCTAGTTTTGTGTCAACTTGACACAGCGGGGATTATCACAGAGAAAGGAGCTTCAGTTGGGGAACTACCTCCATGAGATCTAGCTGTGGGTTATTTTCTCAATTAGTGATCAAGGGAGAAAGGCCCCTTGTTAGTGAGAACATCTCTGGGCTGGCAGTCTTGGGTTCTGTAACAGAGCAGGCTGAGCAAGTCAGGGGAAGCAAGCCAGTAAAGAACATCCCTCCAAGCTAAAACTATCCAGTGAAGAAGGACAGCATTTTCAACAAATGGTGCTAGCACAACTGGCGGTTATCATGTAGAAGACTGGGAATTTATCCATTCTTATCTCCTTGTACGAAGGTCAAGTCTAAGTGGTTGAAGGATCTCCACATAAAACCAGAGACACTGAAACTTATAGAGGAGAAAGTGGGGAAAAGCCTCGAAGATATGGGCATTGGGGAAAAATTCCTGAATAGAACAGCAATGGCTTGTGCTGTAAGATCGAGAATTGACAAATGGGACCTCATAAAGTTGCAAAGCTTCTTCTGTAAGGCAAAATACACTGTCAACAAGACAAAAGGGCCACCAACAGATTGGGAAAGGATCTTTACCAATCCTAAATCTGATAGGGTACTGATATCCAATATATATAAAGAACTCAAGAAGGGGGACACCAGAAAATCAAATATCCCCATTAAAAAGTGGGCCACAGAGTTAAACAAAGAATTCTCAATGGAGGAATACCTAATGGCTGAGAAGCACATGAAAAAANATGGATCTGGAGGGTGTCATCCTGAGTGAGGTAACCCAATCACAAAAGAACTCACATAACATGTACTCACTGATATGTGGATACTAGCCCAGAAGCCTAGACTACCCAGGATACAATTTACTAAACACATGAAACCCAAGAAGAATGAAGTTCAAAATGTGGTCTCTTCACCCCTTCCTAGAATTAAGAACAAAGCACACATTGAAGGAGTTACAGAGATAATGTGTGAAGCTGAATCAAAAGGATGGACCAACCAGTGACGGCGGCTGCCAGGGATCCTTCCCATAATCAGCCCACAAAAATAAACACTATTGCATATGCCAGCAAGATAATGCTGAAAGGGCCCTGATATAGCTGTCTCCTGAGAGGCTATCCCAGTGCCTGGCAAATATGGAAGTGGATGCTCACAGTCAGCTATTAGTTGGAACACAGGACTCCCAAGGAAGGAGCTAGAAAAAGAATAACATGAACTAACTAGTTCCCCCTGCGCTCATGTCTCTAGCTGCATATATGGAAGAAGATGGCCTAGTTGGCCATCATGGGAGGAGAGACCCCCTTGGTCATACAGACTTTATATGCCCCAGTACAGGGGAATGCCAGGGCCATTATATGGGAGGGGGTGGGTAGGGTAGCAGGGAGGGTATGGGGAAATTTCTGGATAACACTTGAAATGTAAATGAAGAAAATATCTAATAAAGAGAAAAAAATTTAAAAAAAAAAGAACATCCCTCCATGGCTTCTGCATCAGCTCTTGCTTTCTGACCTGATTGATTTCCAGTCCTGATTTCCTTTGGTGATGAACAGCAGTATGGAAGTGTAAGCTGACTAAACCCTTTCCTCCCCAACTTGCTTCTTGGTCATGATGTTTATCCAGGAATAGAAACCCTGACTAAGATACCATTCCCCTATAGAGGGACATCTGGGTTCTTTTAAGCTTCTGGCTATTATAAATAAAGTTGCTATGAACATAGTTGAGCATGTGTTCTTATTACCAGTTGTAACATCTTCTGAGTATATGCCCAGGGGAGGTATTGCAGGATTTTCTGGTAGTACTATATCCAATTTTCTGAGGAACCACCAGACTGATTTCCAGAGTGGTTGTAAAAGCTTGCAATCCCACCAGCAATGGAGGAGTGTTCTTTATCCACATCCTGGCCAGCATCTAATGTCACCTGATTTTGTGATCTTAACCATTCTGACTGGTACGAGGTAGAATCTCAAGGTTGTTTGGATTTGCATTTCCCTGATTTTTAAGGATGTTGAACATTTTTTTCAGGTGCTTCTCAGCCATTTCATATTCCTTAGTTGAGAATTCTTTGTTTAGCGCAGCACCCCATTTTCAATGAGGTTATTTAATTTTCTGGAGTCCAGCTTCTTGAGCTCTTTGTATATATTGGGTATTAGTCACCTATCAGATTTAGGATTGGTAAAAATACTTTCCCTATCTGTTGGTGGCCTTTTTGTCTTATCAACAGTGTCTTTTGCCTTACAGAAGCTTTGCAATTTTATAAGGTCCCATTTGTCAATTCTTGATCCTACAGCGCAAGCCATTGCTGTTCTGTTTAGGAATTTTTCCCCAGTGCCCATAACTTTGAGGCTTTTCCACACTTTCTGCTCTATAAATTTCAGTGTGTCTGGTTTTATGTGGAGGTCTTTCATAAGCTTAGACTTGAGCTTTGTACAAAGAGATAAGAATGGATCAATTTGCATTCTACTACATGATAACTGCCAGTTGTGCCAGCAACATTTGTTGAAAATGCTGTATTTTTCCACTGGATGGCTTTAGCTCCCTTGTCAAAGATCAAGTGACCATAGGTGTATGGATTCATTTCTGGGTCTTCAATCCTATTCCATTGATCTACCTGTCTGTCCCTGTACCAGTACCATGCAGTTTTTATCACAATTGCTCTGTAGTACAGCTTAATATTAGGCAAGGTAATTCTACCAGATGTTCTTTTATTGTTGAGAAGAGTTTTTGCTATCATAGGTTGTATTATTCCAGAAGAATTTGCAAATTGCCCTTTCTAACTCAGTGAAGAACTGAATGGAATGTTGATGAGGATTCCAATGAATCTGTAGATTGCTTTCAGCAGGATAGCCATTTTGACTACATTAATCCAGCCAATCCATGAGTATGGGAGTTCTTTCCATCTTCTAAGATCTTCTTCAATTCCTTTCTTCAGAGACTTGAAGTTCTTGTCATACAGATCTTTCACTTCCTTAGTTACAGTCACACCAAAGTATTTTATATTATTTGTGACTATTGTGAAGAGTATTGTTTCCCTAATTTCTTTCTTAGCCTTTTTATCCTTTGTGTAGAGAAAGGCCATTGATTAGTTTGAGGTAATTTTATATCCAGCTACTGCACTGAAGCTGTTTATCAGATTTGGGAATTCTCTGGTGGAATTTTTGGAGTCACTTATATATTCTATCATGTCATCTGCAAATAGTGATATTTTGATTTCTTCCTTTCCAATTCGTATCCCCTTGATCTCCTTTTGTTGTCAAATTTCTCTGGCTAGGACTTCAAGTACTATACTGAATAGGTAGGGAGAAAGTGGACAGCCTAGTCTAGTCCCTGATTTTAATGGGATTGCTTCGAGTTTCTCTCCATTTAGTTTGATGTGGGCTACTGGGGTTTGCTGTATATTGTTTTTATTATGTTTAGGTATGGGCCTTGAATTCCTGATCTTTCCAAGACTTTTATCATGAAAGGTTGTTGGATTTTGTCAAATGCTATCTCAGCATCTAAGGAGATGATCATGTGGTTTTTGCCTTTGAGTTTGTTTATATAGTGGATTGCGTTGATGGATTTCCATATATTAAACCATTCCTGCATCCCTGAGATGAAGCCTACTTGGTCATGATGGATGATCATTTTGATGTGTTCTTGGATTCAGTTTCAAGGATTTTATTGAGTATTTTTGCATGAGTATTCATGAGGGAAATTGGTCTGAAGTACTCTTTCCTTGTTGGATCTTTGTGTGGTTTAGGAATCAGAATAATTGTGGCTGCATAGAATGAATTGGATAGAGTACCTTCTGTTTCTTTTTGTGAAATCGTTTGAGGAGGGTTGGAATTAGGTCTTCTTTGAAGGTCTGATAGAATTTTGCACTAAACCCATCTGGTCCTGTGCTTTTTTGGTTGGGAGACTATTGATGACTACATCTATTTCTTTAGGGAACTGGGACTGTTAAAATCGTTAATCAGATACTAGTTTAACTTTGGTACCTGGTATCTGTCTAGGAAGTTGTCCATTTCATCCAGATTTTTAGTTTTATTGAGAATAGCCTTTTGTAGTAGGATCTGATGATATTTCGGATTTCCTGGGGTTCTATTGTTATGTCTCCTTTTTCATTTCTGATTTTGTTAATTAGGATACTCCCCCTGTGCCCTTTAGTTAGTCTGACTAAAGGTTTATCTATCTTGTTGATTTTCTCAAAGAACCAGCTCCCTGTTTGGTTGATTCTTTGAATAGTTCTTTTTGTTTCCACTTGGTTGCTTTTGCCCCTGAGTTTGATTATTTCCTGCCCTCTACTCCTCTTGGGTGAATTTGCATCCTTTAGTTCTAGAGCTTCTAGGTATGCTGTCAGGCTGCTAGTGTATGCTCTCTCTAATTTCTTTTTGGAGGCATTCAGGGCTATAAGTTTTCTTTTTAGGATTGCCTTCATTGTGTCCCATAAGTTTCGGTACATTGTGGCTTCATTTTCATTAAACTCTAAAAAATCTTTAATTTCTTTCTTTCTTCCATCCTTGACCAAGAAATCATTTAGTAGAGTGTTGCTCAGTTTCCACATAAATTCTTGCTTTCTATTATGTATGTTGTTATTGAAGATCAGCCTTTGTCCATGGTGGTCAGATAGGATGCATGGGATAATTTCAGTATTTTTGTATCTGTGGAGGCCTGTTTTGTGGTCAATTTTGTAGGAGGTACCATGTGGCACTGAGAAGAAGGTATATCCTTTTGTTTTAGGATAAAATGTTCTGTAGATATCTGTTAAATCCATTTGTTTCATAACTTCTGTTAGTGTCCATGTGTCTCTGTTTAGTTTCTGTTTCTAGCATCTGTCCATTGGTGAGAGTGGGGTGTTGAAGTCTCCCACAATTATTGTATGAGGTAAGATGTGTGCTTTGAGCTTTACTAAAGTTTCTTTAATGAATGTGGCTGCCCTTCTAAGCGCATAGATAATCAGACTTGAGAGTTCATCTTGGTTGATTTTACCTTTGATGAGTATGAAGTGCCCCTCCTTGTCTTTTTTGATAACTTTTTGTTGGAAGTCAATTTTATTCGATATTAGAATGGCTACTCCAGCTTGTTTTTTCAGAGCATTTGCTTGGAAAATTGTTTTCCAGCCTTTCACTATGAGGTAGTGTCTGTCTTTTTCCCTGAGGTGGGTTTCCTGTAAGGAGCAAAATGTTGGGTCCTGTTGTGTAGCCAGTCTGTTAGTCTATGTCTTTTTATTGGGAAGTTGAGTCCATTGATTTTAAGAGAAATTAAAGAAAAGTAATTGTTGCTTCCTATTATTTTTGTTGTTAAAGTTGGGATTCTGTTCTTGTGGCTCTCTTCTTTTAGGTTTATTGAAGGATTACTTTTTTGCTTTTTCTAGGGTGTAGTTTCCATCTTTGTGTTGGTGTTTTCCCTTTATTATCCTTTGAAGGGCTGGATTTGTGGAAAGATATTGTGTGAATTTGGTTTTATCATGTAATACTTTGGTTTCTCCATCTATGGTAATTGAGAGTTTTGCTAGGTATAGTATCCTGGGCTGGCATTTCTGTTCTCTTAGGGTCTGCATAACATCTGTCCAGGATCTTCCTGCTTTCACAGTCTCTGATGAGAAGTCTGTTTTTTTGTTGTTGTTTTGTTTTGTTTTGTTTTGTTTTTGGTTTTTCGAGACAGGGTTTCTCTGTTTAGCCCTGGCTGTCCTGGAACTCACTTTGTAGACCAGGCTGGCCTTGAACTCAGAAATCCGCCTGCCTCTGCCTCCCAAGTGCTGGGATTAAAGTCTGGTGTAATTCTAATAGGCCTGCCTTTATATGTTATTTGACCTTTTTCCCTTATTGCTTTTAATATTCTATCTTTATTTAGTGCATTTCTTGTTCTGATTATTATATGGCTGAAGGAATTTTTATTCTTGTCCAGTCTATTTGGAGTTCTGTAGGCTTCTTGTATTTTCATGGCCAACTCTTTCTTTAGGTTAGGGAAGTTTTCTTCTATAATTTTGTTGAAGACATTTGCTGGCCCTTTAAGTTTAAAATCTTCATTCTCATCTACTTCTATTATCTGTAGGTTTGGTCTTCTCATTGTGTCCTGGATTTCCTGGATGTTTTGAGTTAGGATCTTTTTGCATTTTGCATTTTCTTTGATTGTTGTACCCATGTTCTCTATGGAATCTTCTGCACCTGAGATTCTCTCTTCCATCTCTTGTATTCTGTTGCTGATGCTCATATCTATGGTTCCTGATTTCTTTCCTAGAGTTTCTATCTCCAAAGTTGTCTCACTTTGGGTTTTCTTTATTGTTTCTACTTCCCTTTTTGGGTCTTGGGTGGTTTTGTTCAATTCCATTACCTGTTTGGTTGTGTTTTCTTGTAGTCCTTTAAGGTATTTTTGTGTTTCCTCTTTAAGGACTTTTACCTCTTTAGCGGTGTTCTCCTGTAATTCTTTAAGTGAGTTATTAATGTCCTTCTTAATGTCCTCTAACAGCATCATGAGATATGATTTTAAATCCAAGTCTTGCTTTTCCAGTGTTTTGGAGTATCCAGGATTTGCTGAGGTGGGAGTGCTGGGTTCTGATGATGGTGAGTGGTCTTGTGGTCTGTTATTAAGATTCTTATGTTTGCCTTTCGCCATCTGGTAATCTCTGAAGTTAGTTGTTATAGTTGTCTCTAGTTGGAGCTTGTTCCTCCTCTGTTTCTGTTAGACTCTGTTAACAGTCCTGGAATTCCAGCTCTCTCCTGAGTCTCAGTGGTCAGAGTAGTCTCTTTAGGCAAACTCTCCTCTTGCAGGGAAGGTGCACAGAAGTCTGATGTTCAGACCTGCCTCTTGGCTAAAGATGAAGGCCTGATACAGGGCCTGTCCCAGAAGATGTGTTGCCTCTGCAGCCTGCTTGCTCACCTGCACAGACTGGTCTCTGAGGGACCCAGGACCCAAGATTGCTTCCTCACCTGCCTCTGGTGGGGAATGTGCCCAGATGTCTGCTGCCTGAAACTGGGTCTGTTCCAGAAGCTGTGTTGCTTGTGCAGTCCACACCCTCACCTGCGCAGACTGGTCTCTGAGGGACCTGGGACCCAAGATGGCTTTCTCAGGAACTCCAGCAGGCAAAGCCCTCAAGTCCAGTCACTCTTAATATAGGTTAAGCTGACCAGTGTATATAGAAAAAACCTAAAATGATCACAATGTTCTGGGCCCATAGAAAGTAAGTACCTTCTTTTCCCTTCTGTGTCTCTGAATGCAACATATATAATTCCCTCTAATACTCTAGAAAGGAAGTGGCTTCCCTTAATCATCCCTGGAATGCTTAAAACTCCAAAGAAGTTTTGGTGATGAATGATATTTCCCTGTGTCTGAACAAGCAAGCATTTTTTCAGGCTAAAGCAAAGAAAGGGATATATGCAGTCACTCTGATTGGATGCACAGCATCATACTGAAAGTCCTGTGACCAAATAGTAAAACAGACAAATCTGGAGGAGTGCTAGAACAATGTGTAACCAACCCATTGAAGTTTAACTGTTCTGTGGTCAGTCTGATATCCACTAATTCTTACAAGGACCTCACCTATCTAATCTTTTATATGACAAAAGCTTTGGATATGACAAGAAAACTAGAGCAATGTCAGATTTTACGTTCAAATTAAGAATGACCTTGTTTTTAGGCTTTAACACAAAAGCTGTGTAGCACTGTAATTAAAAGCAGCTTGAAGCTTGCTGATCTCAGCTTCCCCAGAATTCTAGAATCAGTTCATGGGAACCTCAACAGGAGTTCTCTCTCTCTCTCTCTCTCTCTCTCTCTCTCTCTCTCTCTCTCTCTCTCTCTCCCCCTTTGTTTCAGCATTAGCAGATAATTAATGGAAGGATAATTTTTGTAGTTCTATAGTTTTAATGAGTTGAGATTATCCTCTGTACTTTTATTCTATACATTTTACAGTGTTCACAAAATAGAAGATTTAATTCTTTTTAAAAATATATATGTGTGTAGAAATGATATGAATGAGAAACTTTCTTAGAAAGAGATATGTTTATTTACTTTTATTTTTATTTGCTTTTCCTGTTTCATTTTTGTAAACCATGAAGCAATTTGGACAATAGTTTCAAAATTGCTAAAATTAACAAGGACAGTCAACTCTGGTAGTCACAGAGATTTCTATTGTGTAGATTCTGTTTGGTGAGATATAAAAATTCTAGACAGTTTTTTTTATGGTGAGAAAATAAGTCGGATGTGTGACTTCTGATTTGTTGCTATGGCCCCTATAGTCTATATTTCTTTCCTACCACTATTGACTTAATTATGATAAGTACAGGGTCCTTTTGAGTTCATTCAGAGAGTGTATATGTGTATTCACTTGATGACTATTCTGAAATGTTAGTATAACACTGTACTAATTATGTCAATAAACCAATTAGACCTATACTACTACAGACAACTAACATGTGTCCTTTAGCCTCTCCTTGTCTCTGTTTTCATTGAATCCTCAAAGTTTGGCTCCACTAAGCTGCCAGTTTGCTCCTAATGCATAGATAATGGTTCTGGATTCATATATTTTAATGTATTATCTATTCAACATTGAATATCTCCTTTAATTCATTTAGTGGTTATCAGGACATATGGCAAGCAACGATGCAGTGGCTTCAAAATATATTCAAAAATCACTAATTGACCTATTCAATCACATAATGCAAAATAAATGAAATATTTAAATAAGTTGTTTAAAGCCATTTTAGATTGGAAATTTGGGGAATACAATTAACACCATAGCCACGTTCTTATTAAATCAGTGCTTTTAGAATAAAGGTTCAGGACATGGCACAAGGGCTTGACTCTTCACCCTAACATGTATGTAATATTATTCTCCTTCCTCTCAAATAGCTTTCAGATCATTGCACACAGAGAATGTAATCCCTGCAAGTCAGCAAAGCCATGACTTTTAAAGGACTATTACAGCCTAAGCAATTAGTCACAACATGAGAAGAAATGAAATATTCTGCCTACCGGTTAAGCTTGGGGAACAAAAGAAATAATTTTTGGTGATATGTACAATGTTTGTCATAAAAAAATCTTTTTTCCCCAATATTGGGTTGTAAATAGTCACTGTTAGAGAACTTTCTAGTTTTCTTACATTTTGCACAAAGTATATATATATACATATATATTATGTATATATATATATTGTGTATATATATATTGTATATATAGAGAGACAGGCAGACAGACAGACAGAGACACAGAGAGAGAGAGAGAGAGAGAGAGACAGACAGTGAGACACAGAGAGACACAGAGAGAGAGATACAGAGAGACAGAAAGACAAAGATAGAGACAAAGACAGACAGAGACAGAAAAGAGAGAGAGTCTGTAATGTATTTTTACCAAAATGAATTATAGAGAAAATAACAGCAGCAGCAGCTTGTGTTACACTGGAAGGGCAGACACTTACAGAATAAAGCATCACTTTCCTCCTCAGCCTGCCCACACTGAAACAGTGCACTTGGCAAACAGAGCAGGTCCTGCTAATTTACCCACAGATGCCTTCATAGGCTTCAGATTGTAGTTCAAGTCAGCCAGCCTTAACTGCTGAGCACTCCATGAAGTCAGAAACAGAAAGGAGTGATATATGAGACTGCACAGCCCCACATGGAGTTTACTCTCTGCTGGAAGCATCCCTTTCCTTTGCCCCTTAACACACACAAAACATAAAAACTCTGAGGAGGTCAGAGAGTCAAAAGGATTGAAGTAAAGGACCAATTTTCTCATTTCCACTTTTTATGTGAGTTTTCCATGCATCTGGCAAAAGCACCACGTGGGATAGAAGAGTCTTGAGGTGACAGTCACAGGTCAATAATCCCAGGAGGACTAGGAATAGCTTAGTCAGCTCTTAGAGGCAAATCTCAGCCTGGAATGGCAGGGAGGTCTTTCTAGGTCTAAGTCCCAGGCTCCTACATGAGCTTCTGCAACATTCTGGGCTCAGACAGAGCAGCCAAATGAAACATTCCCATTCCTATGATTTCCTGTCTTTAAGAGAAATCAAACATTTTTCTTGGTTGTAATTCAGATCTAAGGAACAGACTGTATAAGCACGGTGATTATTTTAAGTGTATGCTCATTTTAACCATCAAGACAGCATTTTATTTCTTTGTGAAAGTACTTATAAAAAATGATCTTTAAAACTCAGATTCAAAGCTTCTAAGTTTGACTTTTGTTATCCCCTTCTTTGTCCTGTGAATCTAGAAATGTAGATAGATAAAACTAGCCAGATCACTTAAAAACCTACTAAGTATTTAAGAACTCAAAGCTCCACATCACTTTCCCTTCAGGATAAGTATGTGACTTCTAACTATTTCAAGATGTGTATGCAAAGGATTTTTAAAAGTATGACTAGTTATTTATTTTCTGTGTATCAATGCCTGACATATAATTATTGGAACACACATACCATAGATATTTTTATTAATATTTTTTAAAAGCTCTTAGCAGGCTAGAGAGGTGGCTCAGTACAAAGAGAGCACTCAGTGTTCTTCCAAAAGTCCTGAGTTGCAATGCTAGCACCCACATGGCAGTTCACAATTCTCTGATGTTATCTTCTAGTATACACATGTACACGCAAACTGTGTATGTGTGTATGTGTGTTTGTGTGTGTATGTGTGTGTGTAAAATTTAAATCTTCTGACAATAAATTCTATCAGACATAAAAACAATTTATTGGCTAGAAATATTAGTAGATTTTTAAGAATGCATAAAGACACAATTTGGAAATTGAATTCCTGGTGAAAGATTAATTTGAACAGTTTCTAAGGTAATATGTCATAATCTCATGATTAAGAAAGATACTTTTGAGTTGGTTGTAATTATTAAAAATGTTTTTCTATAATGTAGTGGTCATCTTTCATAAATTGTTTAACAGGTATATAGGATTGTTTACAATAAAGCATCCCAAAAGCTAATGTTAAGGTTAAGGTCCCAAACCCTATAGTTTCAGATTTTAAAATATCTTTTTTTCATACAGAAGATAGAAAAATTGAGAGAATTTATTATACTTTATATCATTTTACTTTAAAAATGAAATAATCAAGCCGGACGTGGTGGCACACGCCTTTAATCCCAGCACTCGGGAGGCAGAGGCAGGTGGATTTCTGAGTTTGAGGCCAGCCTGGTCTACAAAGTGAGCTCGAGGACAGCCAGGGCTACACAGAGAAACCCTGTCTCAAAAAACAAAACAAAACAAAACAAAACAAGAAAGAAAGAAAGAAAGAAAGAAAGAAAGAAAGAAAGAAAGAAAGAAAGAAAGAAAAAGAAAAGAAATAATCAATCCAGCAAGCCAATGTAAGATGACCTACAAACTTAAGGCTAAGTGGTGTTTCTGACAATGCCAAGACTTCACCAGGGATGCAGTAGGAAAGGGTTTGTCACAAGGATGGATGGGACTCAGCTTTAGGCTTATTATTTCAAACTGAAGACTTGGCATTTGAGTTGGGTTTCCATCTCCTATAAAGTGCATTTATAACTTAAAACACCTCCCCCACTACCAATGTCTTTGAGAACAATGAATTCACAATGACAAGATTTTCTGCTCTGACATAAAGGGCTAAGACATTGTCACTCCCAGCCTTATGACAAGTGAAACTGAACAGAGCAGAAAATTAACTGCTTCTCTTCAACCCATCAAAGGATGGCTGCTTCGGGGTAAATCTGTATCATGAGGTTTGTAAAAACAAGTCTATCGCTAGACAAGGAGCCCTGCCTGCCGGCAGATGGGCCATGACTCTACACTTTAGGAATGTATAAGTGATACTTTAGAAGACTACAGTTGAGTATAACTGAAAGTAAGAATGATGGGGTCAAGCTTGGGGACTTTATCTTATGGCCATCTGAGAATATCGCCTAGTGCTAACACCAAAGGTTGATGTTGGGTCTGTAAGGGTAACTAGATTATTCTTCCCAACCAAAACCTACACCCTAGAAGGAATCCTCTCTTACCTTGGCAAACACTTTACATATGGGACAGACATTTCTGACACCCTACTTTTTTTGACACCCTACTTTTTTATACCTGTTCTTTCTCACCTAAGAAGGGGAATGAAAAACCATTACAAAATATACAGCCTAGATTCCTGGCCACATTGAGATGCTGAGAATTAATCATAACATCATAGAATCCCTGGCATACAAACTTTACTACCACATCAGTAGCTCTTGAGTACAACAGCAGTGGATTACACTGAATAAGCTGCAAGACACAGCTTCCATCTGAGAAGGAGTGCACAGCAAATCCCAAAGTCAAGAGAAAAGACAAAAAACAAGGACATGGGAGTAATTTGAATGTCTGCCACCTACAGCAAGAGCAAACATTGAACACAGCCCAGATCCTTGTCTGATTAGCATAAAAATCTCACAGTAAATTAGAATACCTCAGTTACTAGGCCTAATACATCAGACATCAAGCCTGTCTTTCAACAGAAAACAAGAAAGTATAAGACAAATGGAGGCAATGTACAAATATCCTTGTAGGCATACACATTTACATATATGCACACATGAATACACACAGATACATATGCATGCCTATAGACACACAGTTTCATGAACACATAGTTTCACCATGAAGAAAATAATCAAAATAAGACTCTACTATGACAGAGATTTTGAAATGATCACAAAGGCCCTCCCAAATGTATACAACACTGAACACACTAAGATCTTTAATGGGAAAATTATATGGGGTTCAAAACAGATAACTGATAATGTGAAAATAGACAAGCACACTCTAAGGATGAATGAAAATAAATCCACACTCAAAGTTTATTGGGGAAAGGGTAAACTTCCACACTCAGAAGACACAGCAAGTCATAAAAGGCATGAGTGAGACAAGTCACTTTAACCACATATCAAGACTGTGAAAGGCACAGCAGATTTCAATATCATTTGATTCTGGGATAAATGTTGTTGTTCAGTCTTTAAGGTCTGTCCCTCAAATTTTTATTTCATAGGTGGACTTAAGAACTCGTTAACATACAAATACAGAAAGGAATTTCCCACCACAGATTTTTCTGTCCCAAGCCTTAAAAAAACTCTTTATCACATTCCCAACAATTGCTACCATATGCTATGTGATCACTGTTTACAATACATACAAAATAGGAATTTGCAGAAAATGATAGCCCCCCCCCCAAGCCACATATATGTAGAAAGGGAACTACTCTTAAATAACTAATGGATTAAAGAAGAAATACAATGAAAATTATAAAATATTTAGAGCTGATGATAAGAAGGAAGAACACATTAAAACTCTGGGGATATAGCTGAAGTCAAACTAGGTCCATTATAGTATTAGAAGCACTTTTTAAAAAGGGTGATTAAAAATGAATAAGTTGTAGAAGCCTGGGAAAAAGAAAGAATATGAATCTAAAGAACGAAGACAGAAACACTGTGAATAAAAGCACAAGTTAATGAAATAGAGAAAATTTAAGATACTCAGAAATTTGAACCTAATTCTCAGACTACCGTGATGGACTGGAGATGACCAAAGAATAGAGACAGAGAGTGGAGCCCTAAGAGGCAGATCAATGCTGAAAATGATGGAAATATCTAAGGGAAATTGGGAAATGAGGTTAAGTGTGAGCAAGTGGTTTGCTTGAGATTTTTACATCAGGTTAGTGTTAGGATAGATGGGATTAGACAACACTAGCAGAAGAAAAAGATTAATCCAAAACTGACTCCAGACAGGTGTTCAATGCAGAACAAAGGCAATTCTGACTTGAGTCCATGAGATTTCAGCAGCTGGGGATGAGCGGGCGAGAACAGAAGATGAGAAAACTTGTAAAAGAATTTTACTGGTAAATTTTCTCTAAATTGCTTTAAAGAGATAATCTTTCAAACCAGTTTCAGAGAATAGAAAAAGAGGTTGAAAAAACACTCAATTTTTTTTTTTATGAGACTGATTTAATCTTGACACCAAAATTAGATAAGTAGAGAAGTAGATAATTATAGGCCGATCATACTTATGAACATAGATGAAAAAATCCTAATACAATATTGGCAAATCAAATCTAGCAGTGTGTCTAGATTTAATCTTGCTGAAGAAAAGGTTTTCTTAAAAATGTAAAGCTGGTGCAAAAGCAGGGAAAAATATCAGTGCACTGTATTAATAAAGAATAAAAGATAAAATCAGTTTAATAGACTATCTAGGTACACAGGATGGATGTGGCATGTGTTTTGGATGAGTTAGATTTCCCACCACTATGGAGAATATGACTTCTAAATAGTTGAAAGTCCCCATTGTTGTAAGCAGAGAGGGACATTGTCCAGACTGCGGGAAGACATGACTCGGGTGGGCTTCCAGGTAGCAGTCTATATTAGAATTATTGCCTGAAAAATGAGATGCTGTTCCTGAACCTAAAGCTCTTCAGAGCAGTAGCTTCTACTGTTGAGTTGAGGCAGGAATGCCCCTGGGGTTCAGGTCTATGTCTGAGGCTATCATAGCCCCAAAGCTCTCCAAGTATAATAATACTCAGGCACGGCCACATGTTGGAGACTACTGTGGCCTCAAGGCTCTCTGACAAACTGAATCTTCTTTTGCAACTTCAATACAATTAAATATCTCCCTAAGCATAACCCTCTTCCTTGTTCCTTATTAAGAGCTGTTGAAGAGCTGGTTTCAGAAGACATTATGTACTCAGACCTCTCAAAAAGTTTGTTCTGCTTTGACCAAAGACAAGTGCTTTTGTTTTTCAATCAAGAATTTTATATTATAGTACTTCTAAAAGGAAAAAAAAAAAGATTGACTAGATAGAACTCTTGAATTCATAGCTCCTACCATGTGTACCATCATGTCCTATGGACCGACCTTAAGCATAAACATGGTACCTATTTGAAAATGAGTTTTCCACCACCTAGAATAAACCACCTTGAAGAATCTGACCCCCACAAAGTGTTTACATGATAAGGATTCTCTCAAGTTCACATAGGGGATACTGAGAAGCAGGAGTAGAAATTGGAATTTCACCACTCATTGTTATACCCAATAATCAGACATTTTATGGGGAGTGTTAGATGTTTCTAGACACTGCAGTTTTCCAGAAAGACAAAGTGTTTTTGCAAGAAGATATAGTGGATTCTTTAGGGAAATAGAATTTTAGCATGTCATTACACATGTTTAGATCCTCATTGAATCAGTAGCAAGGTAGTGCAACTGTTGCCATAGAGTGAAGAATCTTAATTTATATAGGTAAACTAATGTTGGCTCTTAGATACCACCTATGCTGTTCCTAAATGTGTTTCTTTTCATTGTGACATAATGGGAAAATGTCATGTTCACTGCTAACTGGTCTTAAGCCAATAAATATGAAAACGAGGCCATCTTTCCTCTGAGCCCAGCGGACACAGCTAGGGACACCCCAGGACTTTAAGATCGCATTGGGGTTACGCGTGAGTGCAGAGGTGGTTTTGGGAGCAGCGGGTCAGCAGTTTACTCCAGGGGCAGGAACTGAGAACTCCGCCCCACCGGAGGCTGGGCCTCTCCCAGCCAGAACACCCGCGGGCGCGCGCCGCAGC
>LR751543.1:119766-161950 GCA_902729485.2 Mus minutoides | reverse complement strand
AGTGAGTGAGTGAGTGAGCTAGTGAGTGAGTGAGCTAGTGAGTGTGTGTGAGCTAGTGAGCGAGTGAGCTAGTGAGTGTGTGTGAGCTAGTGAATGAGTGAGCGAGTGAGTGAGCTAGTGAGTGAGTGAGCGAGTGAGTGAGCGAGTGAGTGAGCTAGTGAGTGAGCTAGTGAGTGAGTGAGCTAGTGAGTGAGTGAGCTAGTGAGTGTGTGTGAGCTAGTGAATGAGTGAGCGAGTGAGTGAGCTAGTGAGTGAGTGAGCGAGTGAGTGAGCGAGTGAGTGAGCGAGTGAGTGAGCTAGTGAGTGAGTGAGCGAGTGAGTGAGCGAGTGAGTGAGTGAGCGAGTGAGTGAGCTAGTGAGTGAGCTAGTGAGTGAGTGGTGGGTGGGTGAGTGAGTGAGTGAGTGAGTGAGCTAGTGAGTGAGTGAGTGAGTGAGTGAGCTAGTGAGTGAGTGAGTAAGTGAGTGAGGCTTTCTGGAACGCGTCTGAGTAGCTGAGTGGGTGAATGTAGGGGCACATCTAGCGAGCTAAGAGGTGTTGAGTCATGAGTTGAGGGGAAAGTGGAGCAGAGGAGCTGGGAGCCTCCCTGGAGCAGATCAGAAGACATCCAGGGACGAAGTAGTAAAGCATGAATATAAATGGATTTTTTTTTTTGCATAAAGGTTTTACAATGTGTTGGAGATAAACAGATTCAAATTCCTTGTCTTAAAAAAATTTTACAGTGTTTGTCAGAAAAGAATATTTAATGTTTCTATCACCATATTCCCAACACAAATGATAAATGAATGATGTACTACACATAATACCTCCTGTATATACATTAAAGTACACCCCATAAACGTACTGCTTGTTTAATTGAAAATGTAAAAATGTTTTTTACAAATCCAAATACAGTAAGTGAAATCTGCAAGCCAATGTTCTTTATGAGAATCTGTGCAAAAGCCTCCTCTTTTCTGAGGAGAAAGGGAGGACAGGAGAATGGGACAGAAGAGATGAGAGAGGGACTGAGACACAGGAAGGGAAAGTGCAATTGGATGTAAAATAAATAAATAAATAAATGTCTAAAAATCCATTTGCTAAAATTTTGTTACAATTTTTGTTGTATTCATTCATGTGTGTGTATGTGTGCTTGTGTGTATGAGTGTGCCATAGCACACATGAAAGTCAGAGAACCAGTTGGAGAAGAAGGTTCTCTACTTGTGCTCCCCAGGAACAGGCTGTTTACCCTGACAGCAGGTGCCTTTACTAAGTGTGGTGGTTTGAATAAGCTTGGCCCAGGGAGTGGCAGGATTCGGGGTGTGGCCTTGCTGGAGGAGGTGTGGCCTTGTTGGAGGAAGTGTGTCACTGTGGGTGTGGGCTTTGAGAGCTTCCTCCTAGCTGCCTGTGGATGCCAGTCTTCTCCTGTTTGCCTTTGGAACAAGTTGTTGTTCTCTCTGCAACTCCTGCACCATGCCTGCCTGAATGCAGACACGCTACTGCCATGATGATAAACTGAACCTCTAAACCTGTAAGCCAGCCCCAACGAAATGTTGTCCTTATAAGAGTTGCCTTGGCCATGGTGTCTGTTCACAGCAGTAAAACCCTAACTAAGACACTCAATGTCTCAGGGTTACTATTGCTGCAGTGAAACACCAGGCCCAGAAGCAAGTTCAGGAGAAAAAGGTTTATTTTTCTTATACTTCACTTCCACAGTGTAGTCTATCACTGAAGAAAGTCAGCACAGGAAGTCAAACAGGGCAGGAACCTAGAGGCCCACATAAGATGATGCAGAGACCACGTACAGTGCTTCTTACTGGCTTGCTAGGCCTACTTTCTTATAGAATGCAGGACCACCAGCCCTGAAATGAGACCATCCACAATGGGCAGGGCCCTCCCTATCAATCACCTTTCAGCTAGACTATGAAAGCATTTTTCATTTGAGGTTCCCCTCCTTTCTGATAAATCTAGCTGGTATCAAGGTGACATAAAATTAGCCAGCAACCTGCCCTGAGTCATCCTGCTGGTCTGCAAATATCCTCAAATCACTTCTATTAGGAATGAGAATAGAGACATGAACAAGGAAGCTTATTAGTTGTGTAATACACAGAGGGAAGTAATTTCAAATTTCACCACCTGCCCCCATTGCAGTAGTTGGGTTTGAACACAGGGCTTCAAACATGCCAGGTAAGCACACTAAGTGTATTCTCAGACCACTAAATATATTTTATGGTTAACAGATACCTTATATTTCAATAACACTTAATTTTTAATTTCTAGGATTTCTATACTACAGAAGAACCCATGTTTGAGTTTTTGAGAAGTCCTCACCTCTCTGGCTTGGTGCTCACTCACAGGCTGGAATCTGGGTACAGCCTTAAGCTGATGCTCCAGCTTCTGTATTTCCTGCTGAAAAACATCTCTTTCATGCTCTCTATCGATGGCCTGCTCCTGAAATTTAATGATAATGACAATATCAATTACAATGATGATGATGGTGGTGGTGATGATATATGCCTGGGCATGGTGGCACATGCCTTTGATGCTAGTATCTGTGAGGCAAAGGCAGGTGAGAGAGAGTTCAAGATTAGTGTAGTCTACACAGCGAGTTCTACACTGACAGAGGCTTCATAGTGAAACCCTGTCTAAAAAATAAACAGACAAAAAATAAAAAACTCTAAGGCTTATGAAACAGCATTATTTAATATTTTTGTCCCTATTTTTATTTATATCCCTTTAGCTAGAGGTTTAAAGGTAATGAGGTGACACACAGACACCCCAAACTATAAAGGCTTAAGAGGAAACCCCATTTTGGGGGAGGGGCTTATAATACATTGCCTATTTGTGCTCTTTGCCAGAAATTTGAATATTTAAAAACTGCGTGCAGCACCATCCTTTTTGTTTAAATGTTAAATGCAGAAAAAGAGGAAGATGAATTTGTGCGCAGGACAAATCTACTGCTAATTCAGTCATAGAAAAATGAGCAATACATAAATCAGTTTGTTTAATACTACATAGACTTATATCTGAAAATATAAAATGTCAGCAACAGATTCCGTGGGCAAAGGGAGGTCATACACTTCTGGAACCCTAAATAAAAAGGTCCTGTGTGAAGTGTAAAAACCAACACCATTTTGGGTGAGAAGCATGACAACTGTGTCAGTCCCTGGGCCAAGAGCCACCCTGGGAGCTGTGCATGAGAGCTCTTGTGCTTCTGTGCACTGATGTGTGAGCTCTTGCAGGTCTCACCCGGGATATGTGGCTACCAGTTAATGGAAAAACTAGAAAAAACTTAACTTTGAATTTGGAAAACCAAGCTGCTCAGGGCTATTCACAAACTGGGTGTTTTAATTTGTCTTATATATTCATGCATTATATAGTTAATTTTTGTTTGTTATGCTATGAACTCAACTCCGAGAGTCTGAGTACTGAGCACACTTGGGTTGTGTTACTGAGCTAAACCCACTGCATAGTGCTTATCCATCCACCCATCCATCATCCATCTATTCACCTATTTACCTACCCATGTCCTTCCACTCTTTACCCACCCATATACCTACCCGTTTGTCTGCCCATTCATATCTATCCATGGAACCAAGCAAGACAGCGTTTCAAACCGTAGCCCAAGCTGAAGATACTTACATCTAAAAATTTTCTCATTTTTTCCAGCTGCTTCTCTAGCGCTTGGCTTTGCTGCCTGAGATCTGTGAGTTCGGCGTTTTTCTCTTGCTCCAGTTCTATGAACTTACTGACTTGTTCTTCAACATCTATTTCTAGAGCTTTCACTTGCTTCTGAAGGTCACCACGGACTTTTTCAGCTTGACACTGTACTTCCAGCTTTTCCTTCATTAGTTTTTCTGTCTCCTGCAGAAATTCTGTTTACAAATGTGACAGTGCATTTGGTTAAATTATGATTCATGATGTTGTGATAATGAAGTCACTGACTACCCTCTTTAAACTTTATATTCCTAAAATAATGGCTGAGAATTTCTTTATATAAATTAAAACATAAATATTCTGTAGACTATGCTGGCCTCGAACTCATAGATATCCACTTGCCTCTGCCTCCTGAATGCTGGGATATGCTTGAGTCTCTTAGAAAAGAATAGAGATTGACTTTAGTGAAGTATAAAAGCTATAATCTCCTAATAATATTTACATTAATTTATGGTTTGTTAATACTTTTGAAAAAGTTAACCAGTACTTGAAACACAAAAGTAAATGTTCTCTTCTGGAAATATCAAAGTATCTTACTCCTATACAAGAAAACAAATGACTATTGATAAAATTACAATAAATTAACAAAAATTAGAATTCCTATTACAAAAACATATTTTTGTGAAAACAACACAGTAAATAAACAATACATTGAATGCATTTTCATGGTTATGAAAAGAACAAAGTTCAACTGAATTAAAACAAAATGCTGACCACATTTTTAACCATAGGCCAAACTGAGTCCATTCCAAAGCCATAAAGTCACCTTTATATGCATACACAATGAATACAGTAAGCAAATACTGTAAATCTTTAACCAAGAAAAGGGGAGCAGAAGGAAGAGAGTGAGTATAATCAGAATCCCTGGTTAGTCTTAGGTTTTATTATATTATCCACATCCATGAACGACCTCTTCATGTTTACATTATGGGAACAGGAACATGTATGAGGGCCGTGGGGTTAGTTCAGCAGGAGCAGACTGTAACACCTGATAAGATGGTCTTCAGTTTTGTTATGAGCAACTGGAGATGAAATGAAATAATAGATGTAAAGAGCAGTGTCTGGGCTGTAGAAAGGACTAGGTGAAGATCAGCTGCTGTTACTGTAGTGATAAAGTACGAACAGCAAAGAAGAAGAACGATAAGACAAAACCCCCCAAACCTTCTAGATTTACTTACACTAACCATATACCAACATTGCATTCAGATCTGGTATCTACAGAAAACATCCTTTCTTCTAAAGTAATGGCATTATATTAGATGTTAATATCAACGTATGCCTTCATAAAGTCTCTTAGTAAAGACTGATCCCTTCCCTACCATCATCTCATGAGCTGTTTTGTTTTGAAAGAATTCTCAAAAAAATTAGAGACCAGAGAGCTTGAGGGAGTTATAAAACAAAAATAGTGTTTGTTAAAAAATACTCAGTATTTTCCTTGAAAAGTCAAAGTAGTTTTGGGCTCTGTGGAAAAAACAGATGAAATAAGATGATGGTGACTCTGAACCTCAGTTGTTAATAGCACATCAAAACTTGTTTTTATTATAAATTAAGCTGTGTTACTGTTGAAAAGAAAAATTGTAAGTATGAAAGAAACACAACAGAGGAACTGCAAATTAGAAATGTTAGTTGATATCTAAGGATCACCAAAGTTTTAGTTGTCAGTCTACCACCCAACAACAGTGCATGCAACTCTGCACACACCTGCTCCAGGTGCTGCAACAGCTGCAGCAGCTATGGGCCCTACGAGAGTAAACAAAACAGAGAGAACAGAAACATAGTTATGGCTTCTACATCCTCAAATATGATAACACATATGTGCACACACTAAAAAGCTGATGTCATTGGGTATCACTAATACCCACAGTTCTATGTCTCTTGCATGTTTTGTATATATGACATGAGATCTCTTAACCTTAAAACTTCTAGCCCTAAACCTGTGCTAAACTAATATGAGCATCCTCTCAGGGGAGACAATTTAGGTTGTATTTCTAAGTTGGTGAAACTGGAGAAACTGATAGAGACCAACTACAGGTTGAAAATCAAAGAGGGCGGCTGGAGATGGCTCAGCAGTTAAGATCTCTGACCGCTCTTCCAAAGGTCCTGAGTTCAAATCCCAGCAACTACATGGTGGCTCACAACCATCTGTAATAGGATCCGATGCCCTCTTCTGGTGTGTGTGAAGGAGCTACAGTGACTTACATATAATAAATCAATAAATCTTTAAAAATAAAATAAGATAAAAATCAAAGAGGGTGTGGTAAGCAGGATTCAAAGTTTATGCTCACAAAGACAGATTTTTACCACTCAAGCTTTAAGATATAAAAATTAGTCATTATATACTTAAATGTTCTTGGCATCCTCCTGCCGAGGATGTCAGCTGTCCTCTGGTCTCCTCACCTTGCTCGGCCACACTGCCTACCCTGCTCATGAGCAGCATCGGATCAGGGTTTATGACCCTGGCATGGCCTCTCTCCCACTAAGGAACTCTGTCTGCCCATTGCCAAAACATACAGCCTCATCACTTGTAGCTTTTTTCTTTTGATACAGATGATTCAGCATAATCTTCTTTTCCTATTAACAGTTAATATCCTTAAAAGGCAAAATAGAAAATATGATTTCATAAAAATGGCTACTAACAATTTGCCTTCAAAGTATATTTTCTTAAGTTTTTTCAAGTTTATATATAAAATGTATGAATAATGGCACTGGAGAGGATAATCTGTCATAGGAGCATCTGACAACCATGACCGGCAGAGGAACTGTAAGATACCAAGTCTCGGTACATACGCTGCGCCACGGGGCCAGCCTCTGCTCTCATTGCCTCCCTCTGCCTGGACAGCAACTCCCGTTCCTCTTCCATGTGGCGTTGGTCTGACTCCAGTTCCTGCAGTCTGTTGTTCATACATAACAACTCCTGCTCAAGATGTTCTATTATATCGGTTTTTTCTTGAATTTGCCTTTCAAACAGAGTTTTTTCATCCGAGTACCCATCAATGACACCTATAAGACACAATGGAAGGAAATGGAGTTGTCTCTAATTTAAATTCACCATCAGGTTTTGTTTTGTGAGGCAAGGTCTTACTATTAGACTCTAAGCCTTCAATATTATGATCCTCCTACCTAAGCCTTCTTTGGGGGGGGGGGGGGTTTCGAGACAGGGTTTCTCTGTATAGCCCTGGCTGTCCTGGAACTCACTCTGTAGACCAGGCTGGCCTCAAACTCAGAAATCCACCTGCCTCTGCCTCCCAAGTGCTGGGATTAAAGGGGTGCGCCACCACTGCCCAACCTACCTCAGCCTTCTGAGTGTTAAGATAGCCGATGTGTTTATCTAAGCCAAGCTTCCCATTAGATTTTAATAATAATAAGAAAAAAACATTCTATTAGCAAAACTTTAAATCACTTCATCTTATTAAAAGCTGAATGTTGCCAATCTGTAGGTTGCCGATTTGTCTTATTGACTATTGATACTGGACCACCAAACAGACAGCATATACCAGATGATATGAGGCCCCCAACACACATATAATAGAGGACTTCTGGGTCTGTGCTCGTTCAGAGATGATGCATCTAACCCTCAGGAGACTGGAGGCCCCAGAGTGTTTAGAGGTCATGTGTGTGTGTGGGGGGGGGGGCATCCACATGGAGATAGAGGAGGTGTGGGATGTGGAACAGTAGGAGGGTGGATCAGGGCGGGGATAAAATATGGAGTGTTAAAAAAATAATAATAATAATAAATAAAATACATCAAAAACCAGTAATAAATTGATATAAGCATTACCTCTGAGTAATTAGAAATATAATTGACTATGAACTCAAAGTTGAAATAATTTTTAAAAAATGGAATGAACTTTAAAAACCTGAAGCTGAACCTTACTGTCATTTGTACAGTGTAATCCTTTTCTTGTTTGCACTGTGAATAAATATGAAATGTCCCCTAAACTGTCCAGTATTTTGCTCTACACTAACATCCTACAACACACATGTAACTCAGTTTTTCAAGCAGACATAAAAAGACAGGCTCCTGGGATCTGCATGCTGGTAAACTGAGTCACATTTTAACTAGACTAGAGAAGGCTGATAGTTAAGCAGCCCTAGAAGGCCAACACCCTCAACAGCACAGGAGAGTAGGAGAGGGCTTCAGAGGCTCAAAGCCTACAGTAACCATTTAATTATGACCTTATAGCATTCAAATGACATCCTTAGTATACATTTTCTCATTTGGAAGGAATCACCTGAGGCTCACCATCATCTACTTTTGAATCATCTAGAATTTCTAATGCTATCTCTAATGTCCTAAAGTCTTTGGAGTGTGCGAGAGTGTGTGCACATGCTTTCTTGGTGTTTTAAAATTACCTAGGGAAGCTCTGAGGACAAACTCTACTTTTCAGTGGTCACTTTCCATCACACTGGCTTTTGCTAACTGGCTGAGCATCGCCATCTCTATCTTAGGACTGAAACATCGCCTGTCTCAGTGGTCACAGGCAGGGCTCTTACTCTCAGCTTTATTGAGCTCCTCGGCCAGCTGCTCCCTGGCCCTGGACTCCTCCTGAAGACGCTCTCGCAGTTCTTCCAGGCAATGAAGTGACTCTGTTGCTTCTTGTTTTTGTCTAAATGACTCACGTATCAACTCTGTCTGTGTAACTTTCGCATGTTCAAGCTAAAGCAGGAGGGCAAGAGGACAAAAGAAGATAAGTGATGAGAATCCAGTGTCGTTTCTCATTAACACGCAAAGAACCAAGAAAGGATCTCAGGTAAAGACATCTTATTCAATTCCAGCCAAACTCTTACAGCACATTAACAGCAGGTAGGATAAGTCACAGCAGATAACATACATTTGCTGCGTACCACTTTCTGTAAGAGATGAAAGCTAGTTTTAGTAAGCTATAGAATATGCTTCTTACTTTAAGCCAGTGGACAGTTTCTGTCATACAAAGGTGGGGTATAGAGGTACTGAAGCAAAGCGCTTACTGTACTAGCTACAGACTCTAGGACAAACCTCAACATTTTCACTGTGAAATTCTTCAGTACTGACAGTACTGTGTGGTGCACTAATATATGACATCAAAAGCAAAATCAGAGAGATGCAGGAAATGAAATATAACGCATGTGCTTATGTAACTCAAAGCTTTGAACTTTTGAAAGAATTTGTAGAAATTCTAAAGCTTCTGAAACTATTCCACTTTCTGAAAACCTGTGGACTCCAGAAACATTAAAAATCTAGTAGCCTTCATATGCTACCAGCAGACCCATTCCTGGGTGCTGTGTAGACAGCAAAACAGACATGAGCCCCAGCTTTCAAGCAGGAGGTAAACAGGGCAGTACTACTGAGTCAGCCGTGTGACAGACATCACAGAGGCTCTGTCCGTCTTCTGTGGCCTCCTCAGTATCTGTCCTAGTGAGCAAGAGTCTACAGCCTTCAAACACATGTGTATGTAAGCAACAGGGTCACAGCAAGTCTTGGAAGTCTGTTAAGTTTCTAAGTACTTTGTGCACCTCAAAGATATAACTACCAAACTTTAAATTTAAAATATAAGCAAATATACTGGTTTCTAGCTTAGACATCAGTAAAGTATCACAAAATACCTTAATATTAACAGATAATTATGTACATTAATATAATTCTAAATGTACAATTATAAACAATATAATATAAATACATAATCATAAGTATAATTATAAATAATTCATACCAAGGTATTTTATATTATTTGTTACTATTGTGAAGGATATTGTTTCCCTAATTTCTTTCTCAGTCTGTTTATCCTTTCTGTAGAGGAAGGCTACTGATTTGTTTCAGTTAATTTTATATCCAGCTGCCTCACTGAAGTTGTTTATCAGGTTTAAGAGGTCTCTGGTGGAATTTTTGGGGTCACTTATATTCATATCATCTGCAAATAATGATATTTTGACTTCTTCAGCAATACTAGTCCTAGGCATATACCAAGAAGATGCTCCAACTTGAATAAGGACACATGCTCCACTATGTTCATAGCATCCTTATTTATAATAGCCAGAAGCTGGAAAGTACCCAGATGTCCCTCAACAGAGGAATGGATACAGAAAATGTGGTACATTTATACAATGGAGTACTACTCAGCTATTTAAAAAATGATTTCATGAAATATATGGAACTAGAAAATATCATCCTAAGTGAGGTAACCCAATCACAAAAGCACACACATGATATACACTCACTGATAAGTGAATATTAGCCCACAAGCTCAGAATACCCAAGATACAATTTGCAAAACACATGAAACTCAAGAAGGAGGAAGACCAAAGTGTGGATACTTTGATCCTTCTTAGAATGGGGAACAAAATGCCCATGGAAGGAGTTACAGAGACAAAGTTTGGAGCAGAGACTGAAAGAATGACCATCCAGAGACTGCCCCACGTGGGGGGATCCATCCCATAAACAACCACCAAACCCAGACACTACTGCAGATGCCAACAAGAGGTTGCTGACAGGAGCCTGATATAGCTGTTTCCTGAGAGGCTCTGCCAGTGCCTGGCAAATACAGAAGTGGATGCTCACAGTCATCCATTGGACAGAGCACAGAGTCCCCAATGAAGGAGCTAGAGAAAGTACCTAAGGAGCAGATGGGGTTTACAGCCTGATAGGAGGAACAACAATATGAACTAACCAGTACCCCCAGAGCTCCCTGGGACTAAACCACCAACCAAAGAAAACACATGGTGGGACTCATGGCTCCAGCTGCATACTTAAGCAGAGGATGGCATAGTCGGTCATCAATGGGAGGAGAGGTCCTGTGAAGGTTCTATGCCCCAGTAGTGTAAGGGAATGCCTGGGCCAGGAATCAGGAATGGGTAGGTTGGGGAGCAGTGGGAGCAGGGAGGAGATAGGGGATTTTCAGGGGGAGGGAGAGAAATCTAGGAAAGGGAATAGCATTTGAAATGTAAATAAAGAAAATATCTAATAAAAATTAAAAATAAATGATTCATATATTGATATAATACTCAAAATATAATAATATTACTTCTGTGCTTCCCATGAGTAGTATTTACTGTAAAATGGTGATTGTATTCTCACTAGAGCTTACAGTCACTGTAAATCAGTGGCTCTCAACCACAGTGGTTCCTATGCTGTGACCCTTTAATACAGTTCCTCATGTGGCAATGACTACAACCATAAATTACTTTTGTTACTATTTCATAACTGCAATCCACTGTTATGAACCATAATATAAATATCTGTGTTCTGGATGGTCCTAGGAGACCCCTGTGACAGGACAGTTTGACCCCCAAAGGGGGCACAACCCACAGGCTAAGAACCGCTGCTCTAAATAAATGTCCAAAATACACACATGAAATTATTCTTAATTTATAAGATGCTTAAAATATCACTTAAAATATTATTTCAATGAGAATTCATATGAAATGGAAGCTATATCAGCACACACAAAAAATAAAGCTTTATCTAAACACTTTTACTTGTTATTGGGAACAGGACTTATTCTTTTTAAACGTAAAATATACATTCACTTAGATTATAAAATAAACAAGAGCATAAAGTGTGAACTCATTTATATACAAATACCTTTTTGAATTCAGTTGCAACCTGTATTTCCAAAAGAATTGATCACTTCTTCATATGCACATGCAAATCTCTCCAGTAAATTATCTAATTGTTACCTACTAAAAATGGGAACTTAATTCAGAGCCATAACAAAATAGCTGTATTTCTTTCCATATTTCATATTTATTACAGAAACTCAACAATGGATTTAAAACAAAATAATAAAATCCTGCTTTGCATGCGTGAATTGCCAAACCTTTGCTTTTATCTCTCATTTCACAAGATGCAAGCTAGCTAGCTGGACAGTGCATTTAAAGATTTACAATAAAAGCACAACAGCAAAAAACAAAACAAAACAAAACAGTTGAACCAATCAAACAATAAAACTACCAAATAAATTAGACATGATAAGCACAGTGGGATCCAAACTTCACGGGGATAAAAGATCCTCTTTAAACTAAGCTGGCTTAAATAACTTATACTTAAATATCTCGCACCCTCGTAGGGCATGATTGGTTCCCACTATGCGTAACAACATGCACTATACGAACATACAACATGCACTATACGAACATACAACATGCACTATACGAACATACAACATGCACTATACGAACAAATCTAATGAGGAGTGTTTGCTTCTCAGCCAACAGTACGAAAGTGTGGCTAAAGCATCAGTAACGATTCTATCACTTCAAAGACTGTGGTTGGGGCAGCAAAACTATTCTGCAAGTCATCCGCCATGTTAAACATTAGCTAGGATTTATAGTTGAAGCTATTCAAGGCATAAAAACAATGGTGATAGGATACAGAGAATTTCACAACTCATTTAAGGATCCTATGAACCGGGAATATCGAACATGCAGGCATTTTATGCTGAACATTTAACCTTAGCAGTGTTTACAAAGCAGATTTCACCTTAAAGGCTGAAAGGTTATTTCTCTATAAAATTATTAGGCTCATTAAAAGAGAAAGTAAGTCCCCAAGGCTGTAAAAACAATTTTTTCAGAATACAGGCTCCCTTCCCCTTGTCTAGAGCTCATGCCAACAGGGCATCAGATTACAAACATGTTCTAACTGGCTTCCCAGTTCACAAGGCAGTTCTAAACACACAATACCTACTCTCTCAAACACATTCATTTCACTTTTTATTTTGGATCAGTATTACACGGGGATACAGAATCTCACAGACACGAAGGATCTTTTTAAATAGCTTGACTGGTGCTGGAGAAATAGAGTACTGAGCTTACACCACTATCTGACGTCAAAGGCAGCTAAGCTGGAGTTTTAGGAGAAATTCAGCCCCTCCACCCAGCCCCAGTGTACGAGTAGGAGCGCACCACCAACATCAGAGCAAGGGCCGGCTCCAGCCACCTCAATACGGACAATGGCATTCCCAGCTTATTACAGCTCACTACCGTTCTAAAGGGCTGCTGTATACTTACTGAGTAAGGTGGGGTAGGCAGTGAAATTTTAGAAATAAGCTTTACTATATGTCCATTTCTCTTGTGAGTAAAATGAAAAACAGAAGTGTTGATAATTACTGAGTTACTGTCATCCAAATGTTCACACAGAGGATAAGGGTATGGCAGAGGCACTCGAGATTCAACTTCATAGACGTCTTCCTCCTGGTCTTCCAACCAAGAGCCAGTGAGCTGGCCAGCGGCCAAGTAGGTCCTGTAAGAATCCATTCAGATCAAGCTGCCAAGGTTCTCTGTCTGCTCCATCTGATCTTCTCCTAACTACATCACAGAGTCCTTGTTAATTTATTAAGAGATCCCATACTAGCACAAAGTTTTCTTTTTAATACTCACGAGTAAAATAAATTCATATAAACTGAACAACGAAAGATACAAAAGTTCAGCTTAAAAAAAACCCTCAAATTTCAAAAAAGTGCATTAATCAAAAAACACAAAAGCAACAAATAAATAAATAAATGCAACAAACAAAAAATAGTTCCAATTAGAATAATTAAATCCTTGTCAAATGAAAAAACAAAATTATAAAGATCTAATTAGTCTAGCCACAGAGCTGCTCTCAGTATCCAATGTATCTGTAGTAATAAATACATCTTCTCCGCAGATCTTGGCAGGCAAGGTCAGCTTGTAAATCTCCATGGCAGCACTCTTGAGAAATTCAGCTGAAGGACTTTCCCTTGCTCTTCAAGCCTCACTATTCAAAAGCAAAAGCTCCTCTGAACTGAGCTACTCAAATAACGTCCATGCTGAGCCAAAGGTCTCAGGCAGTGTCCCCGAGGACTAGGCAGAGCGGTGGGTGTGGTAAATGTCAGTGCCTATAGGTAAGCCGAGAGACAGGCAGACAGCAAGCACACCCACATGAAGCCTGCCTAACAGGATCCAAGTTCCACGTCAGAGCTCTGAGAAGGGTATTTAGACAAGTTTATAATGCTATGGAAGATAAGCTAGTGTTTTTCCATCTCACTAAAAAGTTGCTTCAAGACTATAAAACAGAAAGTATGCTTGTGTTCATGTTATTAATTCAAGTCTACCAAACAATCATTATTTCTGAAAAAAACTGGTATTTTCTCATAAATAAGACATTTAAGAAGTCACTGGCCTATAAATGTTTTGGTTATAACCCATTTCTACAGTTTCTAAAATGTATGTTAAGGAAAATGTTTCTTGTATTATATACAAAGTATTATATATAATACTTAGCAATTACATTCTCTGTAACAGCCTTTGAACCCTGACTAAGATGTTAAGGCCCAAGTTGTAAATAACAGCCAGTCTCTGATAGCTCCAGAAACTTAAACAACAGTGACTGAAACAGCCACTCAGAATTTTAAATTTAAAAATTACTGTTGATAAATAGATTCTCAATTATGAAAGTTGCTTTAAATAAGACAAATGGAAAAACCTATACTGAAGCAAGCAGGCAATACCACCAAAACTGTGTTTTATAGTCATTCTAATTACACAGTCTGTGCTGGCATTCAAATTCTTCCTAGCAAACTAGTAAGCAAGGCACGAGGAGGGGAGAGGGTGTGGGAGACAGTGACACAGAGGGACAGAGAGAGATTGAGAGTCATTTCCATAGGAAGCTCGGAAGCCTGATGGTGATGCCTGTGGTTGGAAAGCAATGAAGAAGTCTTTACATGCTGGCCATTGTTTATTATAGATGCTTACACTGTCAAGTTAGTCAGAGAAGATGCCTTATTACCTATGCAAGATGGCGGGATAATCCCATTACTGCTGTAGTTCAATGTAATTTTACTTTGTGTGTGTGTGTGTGTGTGTGTGTGTGTGTCTGTGTGTGTGTGTGTGTGTGTGTCTGTGTGTGTTGCATCTAAATGTAGAGGCCAGAGGTGGAAGTCAGGAATCATCTGAATTACTCTTCCATACTATTTATTGAGGCACAGTTTCACCATCAAACCCAGAGCCTGCCAATGTAGCTGTGGTGCAATCCAGCTTGCTCTGACGGGTCCCCTAGCCCTGTCCTCTGGGACTGGGATTACAGATGAGCTACCAGACCCACCCTGAATTTTTCTGAGTTCTCGGATCTCGACTATGAACCTCATACTTGTGTGGAAAGAGCTTTTAACCAGTGAGCCAGCTCCTTAGCCCAACATTTACATTTTAAAAGTTTGAAACCAGAGTGGGACTTTGTTCTCTGCCTTACTTCCTGAGATGGCCTCTCACTGAACCTAGGACAATTAGTCAGTAAACCCCCCAAATCTCTGACCAGGTGCTCCCTCCCAAGTCCTGTGGTTACAGGATAACGGGGTCATGTCTGGCTTTTCACAGGGTCACTAGAGATCCAAGCTCAGGCTCTCAGGTGTGGGACCGAGAGCACTCTCATTTACTGAGCCATTTCCCCCTCTCTACTGGGACCACATGCGGGTTCATAAGATATAAAGATGCCCAGTGTCAACATTTTTTCTTAAAGTATTCTTCCAGAAAGAATAGAACCATGAAGGTAAAAAAAAAAAAAAAAACTCTTCATACATAGTAACTCTTAAGTCAGGATAGGAATCAGCACATGAGTAAGAGACAAGAGTTAGAATATATAATAGATAGTGTTTAGTCACCAGGGCGTGGAATTGTTTGAAAGGATTAAAAGGATTGGGGGGTGTGGCCTTGTTGGAGGAAGTGTGTCACTGAGTTGGACTCTGAGGTTTCAGAAGCCCTCGTCAGTCTCTGGCTCCCTCCCAGTCTCTGCCTGTGGATCAGGATGTAGCTCTCAGCTACTTCTCCAGCACTAAGGTTTCTAATGCCATGCTCCCTGACACGATGATAATGGACCAAGCCTCTGAAACTGTAACTGAGCCCCCAATCAACGGCTTTCTTCAAATGTTGCCTTGATCATGGTGTCACGTCACAGCAATACAACAGTGACTAAGACAATAACAGTGCATACATGATGATATACTCTATTAATCCTTGTTCATGAAGAATACCTTTAATTAAAAGTTCAAAATATGCTCTATTGCTTTTGCCTAATTTTAGAAGCAGGCACATCTTGCATATATATGTATGTATGTGTGTATATATATTCTGTAACCACCATTTTTTTTCATAACCAAGGACACAGATTAAGGTATGAAACCACACACATTAGGGGCTGGAGGGACAACACCTGATGCTCTTCCAGAGGATTCCCCAGTTTGATTCCTGGCACTAACATGAAAGCTCACAACCATATGTAACCCCAGTTATCCTGAGACTCTCTTCCAGTCCCTGTGGGTACCAGCAAGCATGTGGTACATCGCCACTGAAGGTAAACTGCCTGCGTTAACTCTATCACCTAGCTGTAAGTTAGGCACCCACCACACCCCATTACTCCAATCTATCTTTAGCAAAGGGCCGAAGTGCTGGTTTTAAAAACTGAGAATCTCAATATCCAAAGATGAAAACAATCTCTATGCCCTTTAAGCAATGAATATGCAAATTGGTACATCTATACAATTTAACATTTCACAAAAAGGAACAACATCAACAACAAAAACCCTATCTTTACACACAACAGAGCAATCAAGTCATAGTCACAGTTAAGGCAACTGAAGGTAGACTTGAAAGGGAACATAAATATGATCTCATTTATGACACTCTTACAAACACGACACCATAAGTAAGGAACAGAAGCCAGTGTTTGCAAAAGGCAGGGAGATGGCTGACTGTAAAGAATGGAACCAGGGCACGCTGGGGTGATGAGTTATGTTATCCTGTCACTTCAGCGTAGGTACATGCAACTCTCGACTTTAGAACTGTCCACATAGAGTTAATGTTCTCATACTTAAAGAACTATTCACCACAGGAAGACACCAAAATGGAAAAAGAAACTCACAAATTGAGTCTAACAAGGATGGGGGAGAGGCATATGAGATGACACCCTTAGCTGAAGAGTTTATGGCTGCTAGGAGGGAAAGTCAGTTTTCTTTAGGGGTGTGGTCTCTGGTAAACTGATCTTGTAGATAGTCCCACACCCATGTGTATATGAGTAGCACTAACTGAACTGTTTGTTCGAGGGTGTGTGTGTGTGTGAAGTCAGATGTTTAAGTGGCAGAATGGCATCAAATGTCTGGTTTAGAGCTGTTCCTGAAACAGTAGTGTGATGGGTGAACGGGCAGGAGGGTGCTGAGGCAAGCAGTACCGAATGTGGAAGAGTCAGCGCATTCCAGCCGGGAAGTGACAGATGCTAAGCTCCAGCAGTGAGAACTCAACTGCAGTGTTAGGAGTCTAACAGAAGTCGGTAAAATCCACTGGAGAAGGTGCAGGGAAAATGAAGGTGTGCCTCAGCTCTGAATCTGCGACTGGTGAGGCTACAGGTGGAATATGTATCATCACTAGTGCAAGATTCCTCTTTTGACTCAAACGGTTTGTATCTGCACAAGCAGAATTATCCTTGTGCAGTGTCCGAGCTTCACAGACACAGTGAGAATGTGCCGTGTGTGTGTGTGTGTGTGTGTGTGTGTGTGTGTGTGTGTGTGTGTGTGCGCGCGCACACACACGTGCACAAGTGCAATGAGCCAGCAGTACAGGAAAACAGCAGTGCTTTCCCAGCCCTTCTATGAGTCTAAGGTTATTCTCAAAGGAAAGATTATCAGTGTTCTCTATGATCTGGTTTCTGCATCACTCTGACCCTTTTCCATGCTTCCTTTACACTTTGCCACAGATACACAGGTCTTTTTGTCAGCCATACCACATGGCCTTCATACCTGTTCCTCTGTGGAACATTCTTTCCGTTTACCTGTCTGATGGAAAGGTCATTTTACTATTTTATGCATACATATTTGCCTCCATGCATTTCGGCACCAGTAGTGTGCCAGGTTCCCAGGAGGGGGTGCTGTGGAAGAGCAGCCCATGCTCAGAACTGCTGAGCCACCCCTGCAGGCCTTACTTCCTTAATGTATTCGCTAATTATGTTATCACAAAAGCCCTTCCTTTATATAAAGTGGTCCATTTCCCACCAAGTTCTACTTATGTTACGCTTCAGCAGTTATCTGACATAATGACATTTTATTGATTACTGGCCACCCTGAAAGTGGGGATTTTTCCATTTTGTTTGTATTCATATCCAAGACCCAAAAGAGTAAGTGTATGAAGTAGGTACTCAAACAATATGTGGAGGTGAATGACTCATCTCCAGGACTGAGCACCCAGGCACCCATGTTGGTGCTGCTCTCTCCACTAGGTTCAGGTATCCTGAACAGAACTGTAGTGGCTATTCCTGGTTGTCAACTTGACTATATTTGGAATGAACTACAATCCAGAATTTCAAGGCTTACCAGTGACCCTAATCTGAAGGCTGGGAGATACAAGTTTCTGACCTGGATCTTGGCATGGAGATCTTGAGGCATAGTGGCTATGAATTCCACAAGATTAAGACAGGGAGATGTCTGAGTTTAAGGTCATCTGGGACTAAAGGCATGGTGGCATACACCTTTAATCTGGGCTACACCTTCTGCTGGAGACCTACATAAGGACATTGGAAGAAGGAAGATTTACTCTCTTTCCTTCACCTGCTTGCCTCGTGGGACGGAGCAGTGCAGAATCTCTGGAGACAAGGTGATTGTAGTTATTATAATGGACAGCATAGACAGAACAATGTTTATAATGACATACCCCATACTCCTGTCAGCACAGGAGAGGTGAAATGTAAAATGGCATGACTCGCTTGGACCTTAGGTACTGGCTAATTAGTCATGGTGTTTTCAGGCACGAACTAGATAGAAAGCCTACTGCATATCTGTTTTGATCTGCATAAGCAGAAAAATTCTCAAACAAGTGAAAGAAAGGCTACATTGGATCTTGGCAAAAGATGATCTCATCCAGTGAATCAATTTCCAGACTTGAGCCAGTTTGCAGATCCAGAACCCCTTGAATGAAGGGGTGGCCAGTTTCCCCCTAAAAGTTTTGCTGTTAGCTTTTCTCCAGTTCTTCCCCAGAGGGACCTACGGCCTTTCATAAGGGTACACTGGGGAAAGGAAATAATCAGACTTTCTGGGGTCTACTAGATACTGGTTCTGAACTGACACTGATCCCAGGAGATCCCAAGAAACAGTGTGGCCCTCCAGTTAAAGTAGGGGCTTATGGTAGACAGGTGATTAATGGAGTTTTGACTTATGTCCAACTCACAGTAGGTCCAGTAGGTCCCCAAACACATCCTGTGGTCATTTCCCCAGTTCCAGAATGTATAATTGGGATAGACATGCTCAGAAATTGGCAGAATTCTCGCATTGGTTCCCTGACCTGTAGAGTGAGGGCTATTATGGTTGGAAAGGCTACAAGGAAGCCTTTAGAGTTGTCTCTGCCAAAGAAAATAGTGAATCAAAAACAGTATAGTATTCCTGGAGGAATTGCAGAAATTACTGCCACTATCAAGGACTTGAAAGGTGCAGGAGTGGTGGTTCCCACCACATCTCCCTTTAAGTCTCCTATCTGGCCAATGCAGAAAACAGATGGATCATGGAGAATGACAGTTGACTATCGAAAACTAAGTCAGGTAGTAACTCTGACTGTAACTGCTGTACCAGGTGTAGTTTTGTTACTTGAGCAAATTAACACATCTCCTGGTACCTGGTATGCGGCTATTGATCTGATGAATGCCTTCTTCTCAGTACCTGTCCCTAAGGACCACCAGAAGCAATTTGCTTTCAGTTGGCAGGGCCAGCAGTATATCTTTACAGTTTTGCCTCAAGGATATATTAACTCTCCTGCCCTGTGTCATAACTTAGTTAGAAGGAATCTTGATCATTTGGCTCTTCCACAAAATATCACATTGGTGTACTAGATTGATGACAATGTGCTGATTGGACCAAGTGAGCAACCACTTTGGACTCAGTGGTAACACATATGCATATCAGAGGATGGGAAATAAATCCAACCAAAATTCAAGGACTATCTACCTCAGTGACATTCTTAGCAGCTTGGAGGTCTTGGGTAACCTGAGCATGCGCAGCTCACTAGGGTCTGTGGTACTGCTGCTCTGGGGTGTCTCTGCCGCAGAGTGACTGCTGTACTCACAAGGCTGATATCTATTCAAGGGTACTTAAAATACAACAACGCAGTCATAAGGAAGCAACACAGCACGGCCCTAGCATTACAACAAGCTGAGAATGATCCCGACGATTCTGTGGCTCTGCTGTGCCTCACAACCCCATCTCTTAAACAGATGACTGCTCTGAGTTGAGTGCTTCAGGTAGAGTCACACACTTGGCTGGTGACGGCACACAATTATGAGAAGGCTTGCCTCTAGCTGTCTATTGAAACAAGGAGCCTGTGAGCACTACTTATCACTTGTGAATCATCCACTGCTTTCTACAGTTGCTGTCAAAAGGCAACTACATATTGTACTAACCAGACAGACCATACTTTATATTAACCTCATGCAAAAGCTCTAATATGAATGACAGTCAAAAGATCCAAGTCAAAAATATTTAAGAATAGTCAAGGAAAAAAATATAATAAGAGTTATGCCCTTGGAATGACAGTGCACATAGGCCATAGAGGTGAAAGGAGGTCACCAGAGCTATGTCTGAGCAAACATGGGGAAGAGAAGAGAAGGGGAAGCTAACTAAAACCAAATTAGTACAAAAATACTACTATTACATTTTAAAATTAAAAAATTATAAAAACAAAGTATATGTTACCCAAGGTAAACATTAACATGGCAGTAATAAGCAAAACAAAAGGAGCAAGCTGACATGGCAATTCAGTGTAAAATCATACTGAACAATGTCCACCGAACACAGGGTGATTATAATTCATATGCATCCAAGCTTTACAAGTGATGAAAAGCAACCACTTTAACTTATGAATTACCTCACGTGACCCAGGGGAGCCTGTAAAGTAGCAGACACATCAGCCCCCCTAGAGGGAAACCCCAGCCAAGGCTTCAGCTCACTCGAACAGTAAAGAAGTTAAAAACATATCTGTGTAGAAATAGCTCTTTTCTTTACAGAATCTCACATTATGACATAGCATTTAGGATGTCAATTCTTAAAGTCTCCTGAACTCTGGCTAAACATCAAACTCTTGGATACTAAGTATAAATTACTGCCTTGTTAAATGAGTAACACAAGTAAGGCTGGCTTTTATTGGTACCATTTTCTCTCTAACAGTTTGGGTGGTGATAAAGAAATATCACTCTGGATTTTGGTGTAAAGTGGGATCACCAAAGTGAATTATACCAAATGCCCTGCAATTGGAAACCAATAAATATTTAAGTTTTTACAAACACTAGATGGGACAATATGGTACCACCAGAGCCTAGCTATTCTACTATAGCAACCCCTGAATATTCCAACACAGCTGAAACACAAGAAAATAACATTAAAACTAACACTAAGAAGATTATAGAAGTCTTTATACAGAAAATATGTAAATCTGTTAAAGAAATCCCAGAAAAACACAAATAAACAATGGGAGGAAATGAATAAATCCCCAAGAAAGCTAGGGGAGAAACAGGTAAAGGAAATGAATAGAACTGTTCAAGATGCACACCATTACCTCCACCTCTACCACCACCAAGACCAACAACCATAGAATAGGAATTAACAATCATTGGTCAATGATATCTCATGATATCAGGCTAAGAGAATGGATGTGAAAACAGGACCCATCATCCTGCTGCATATATGAAACACATCCCAACATCAAAGAAAGACATTATTTCAGAGTGGAAGGTTGGAAAAGATAATTCCCAAAGATATAGAGCCAAGAATCAAGCTGGCGTAGCCACTTTAATATCTAACAAAATAGACTTTCACCCTACATTAATCAAAAGAGGTGAGGAAGGACACTGCATACATCAAAGGAAAAACCAGCCAAGCTGCCTCCACATTCTGAGCATCTATGCTCCAAATACAAGGGCAACCATATTTGTAAAAGAAACTCTATTAAAGCTTTAATGACACATTGAACCCTACACATTAATAGTGGGGGACTTCAATACTCCACTGTCACCGATTGGCAAATCATCTAGAGGGAAAAAAAAACCTAAACAGAAATAATGGAGCTAACAGATATTGTGACCCAAATGTACAGAACAGATATCTTCAGAACCTTTCACCCAAACACAAAAGAACATACCTTCTTTACAGCACCTCCAGAACTTTCTCCAAATTTGACTTCATACTGTCATAAAGCTGGTCTCAGCAAATATAAGAAGATTAAAATAATTCCCTGTATCCTAACAGACCACCATAGATTGAAGCTAGATTACAACAACAGAAAGCCTATAAACTCATGAAAACTCTCTATTGAATGGCCAGGAAAAGGAAAGGAAAGGAAAAAATAAAGAAATTAAAGACATTCTAGAATTCAATGAATATGAACGTACAGAATTTACAGAACATTTCATATAACGGTAGAGTTAAAATCTCTTTGATATAAAAAAAACAACAACAACAACACACAACAGTCTAGATAATCTGACTATTAAAGTAACCATGAATTTTAAAACTAAAAGACTCCATTAGCAGAACACATCACCCTTTACCAACTGAAAAGCATACTGGTAACAGTGTTGCTAAAATACAACCCACTTTTACCCGTGTGCTTGTATACTTCTGTTTCGGGACTGGAGAGTGCACTCTGACAAGCCCTCTAAGCACTTGGCCTCTGAGTTATTTTCTTGGACCTTTATTCACACGTTTTTTTTTTTTTTAAAGGCAGGGTCTCATTAAGCTGCCAGGCCTGCCAAATAGAAGGAATTACTGGTTTGCTTTGCTAGACCCAACTTGAACACAACTAATTATTAAATGGAAGCCTGGCCAAATTTCTGTGGGATAGTAGAGAGAATCCTTGAGTCAGCCATGGTTTAGCAGAAAGTCGGCATTACGTTCTGCAGGCACCACTCCAAGAAAAGAGGTTACCTGGCTGTTGGTTTCACTTATGGCTTCTAGGAGTTTTTCAACTGCTGCTTGTAGTCGAGAGCTGATGTTCAGCATGAGTTCTTCGTTTTCAGGATCTATTACAGGCCCAGCAAAACCACTCCTCACGAGCCGCTGTGACAGCTCTGCTCCTTCCTCCGTGACTTTGGACCAAATGCTGTCATGTGCTGCTATGGCAGTTCCAGGATAAGAGGGTATGGACTCATCCATATCTAGAACAGTGGTAAGTTAGAGGCATCAATTAATCACTTAAAATTCAAGCATCAACTAACTGAAGATACCAAGTCAAACTAAAACTAAATCATCACAATTCCAAGGTCTTTCCACAACAACTTCTTAACAGAATGATTATACACAGCACGAGTACTGGACAGCAAGTCGGGCAGATACAAAAGGGCAGTGCTGTGCCGAAACTAACACCTGGGTTACTTAGAATCTTTTCTTTGATGGGGAAATGATTTCCTTGGTGCAGGGGATCAACTCTGCAGCTTTAGTATATACACCGTGTACTGAGCCACACTCACAGTCTAATGGAACATAAGACAGCGTGGAACAGCTATCTAAGCAAAGAGTGTCAGGTAGTGTTTGGAACGGGATGAGGACTCCTAGGCAACACGATCTGGTTCTCTGTGTAATAAGACAAACTCATAACTGAAGATGGCAAAGATGAAGGGGAACTGGGGAGATCAAATGCTTGCCACAAGAACACATGAGTGCCGCCATACCCGGCTGGGGAAGGGAGAGAGGTGTAAAGACCAGGGGTCTTGGGGACAGCCAGTCTAGACAAATGGTGAAGCTACAGGTTCAATGAGAAACCTCATCTCCAAGAATAAGGGGGAGAGTGACTGAGGAAGACTCCCAACTTAGATTTCTTGCTTCCATAGAAACACACATGACTGAGCACACACCATCCACCACCATCACCCCACACCCCATCTTATGATGCAGTGGAAGACTCCAGGTATACTGAAGAAGAGAGCAGGAGTTGATATTTATCTAAGACTTGACCTTCTGACTCTTGAGCCTATTCAGAAGTGATTTGATTTGATTTGGTGGCACATTGAAATGCACTAAGATAATTTTGTTATATGCTACGTTTGCAGTGGTATGATGGGAAAAAAAGTATAGACTAATCTATGATTCACAGATATAATATTATTTTTATGTAAGGATCAATAAGCTAACCGAGACAGAAAATAAACTTCACTTCCTATAAAGCAGTGGTTCTCAACCTTCATAATGCTACAACCCTTTAATAGTTCCTCATGCTATGGTGACACCGAACCATAAGATTATTCTCACTGCTACTCCATAGCTGTAATTTTGCCACTGTTATTAATTCATACTGTAAATATCTGACATGCAGAGTATTTGATATAGCACCCCTGTGAAAGGGTCCTTCCAAAGGAGTCCTGAACCACAGATTAAGAATAGCTACTCTTGCTAAGACTAAGTCTTGCTGCTTGTTTGTTTGTTTGTTTGTTTGTTTGTTTGTTTGTTTTTCGAGACAGGGTTTCTCTGTAGCCCTGGCTGTCCTAGAACTCACTTTGTAGACCAGGCTGGCCTCAAACTCAGAAATCCTAACGCCAAGGCACGAGTACTTATCACTGACACCTAATATCACACTCACCCAGGACAGCATGCTAGAGCCATAAAATCGCAGCTTTTCTAACCAGTTCCACTAATGACCTCTACTGAACAAGATCATTGCTGGCAGAATATAAAAGTGTGTTCTAGGGCACAGTTTTAAACATTTGCAGTTTTCTTTAAATGACTATATGCATACGACTGCTTGCTTGCATTGTATGTATGTGTGCCATGTGTGTGCCTATACAAAGCTGAGCATTGGTGTAGGTCCTGTGCAGGACCCAGCAAGAGCTCTAACAGTCAAAGCATCTCTCCAGGCCTCAAATATTTGCTATTCGACATTACTTTATATAATTCTAATCAATGACACAGCAGATGGTATAATTTTTAATTTACATTTTATTCTTCACATTAAAAAAAACACAACTACTATACTAGTATTTCTTTATATTATACCATGTATTTAAAAGCAAAGGCTATGACAGTGGGACAAATACTTCTAAAGTGTTATAGTTCAAGATGATCTTGGGATTCAAAACGGTATATAAAGTAACCCAAATGGTATGGTGCAATACATACTGTAGCATTCGCAAAGTCAAATGAAGCAGTCTAGGAAACATAATAACTTTGCAGAGCCATGGGAGCAAGAGCTATTATTCATTGCTTAGCAAACAAAAACACTTATGTTAGTCCATTATCTGAGGAACTGAATGCATTCTAGTGACACTTTTGTTTGGGTTTGAAGAATATGATAAATCTGAGGTAAAGAGAAGAGTCTGATATGGTGGAAACACTAACAGAAATGTATGGAGAAACACAGGTGATGCAGGGGAAAGTTTACAAGGTAGCTGGAAAGTACTCTGGAGCTAAATCGTTAGCTGTCCTAGACTTTGTTTGAACTTTGGAGGTTTGGCTAAAGATTGGAAAAGGTTAATCATATTTTAAATAGAAAGATAAGAGCAAATCTAAGCATCAGAAACAAATGTTAAGAATACTCTCTCTCCTGGTGCACTGACTTTTACTCTGGAGGGCAAAGCTGAGAACAACCAACATTTAAAGCAAAACACAGCCTTAAACAGTATGAAGTCTGCAGCATGACGTGTGTACAGAGGAGCAAGTGATGAGAAAAAGACTGAAGATACTGCACACAGGAGGGAGCAAGCCCAAGCACGAAGCGCAGAGGACTTGTAAAACACAGCCCAATGCAAGCGTCGTGGGATAAGGCTTCTGGAAAGGCTAATTCAAAAAATTAGGTACTAGAGCATCCTCCAAAAGATAAAGATGCACCACACCAAATAGCTTCTGTGTCATGGTTTGGTTTTAGGTTTTAGGCAGGGTCTTCTCTATGTAATATTCCAGGCACAGGGAAGTCCTTGCCTAAATTCTCTTGTCTGGGCCACATACTGCGTTCAAGGCTACTCTGGTACACCAAGTAAAACCATCTCCAAACAACAAACGAGAAAGGAAGGAGATGAAATGTGTGAGTTACTGAATGTCTTCGACACCAGGGTGAATCTGGAAAGAGCCAGTGCCTTCTCAGTGTCAGTGCGCTATGACTGATCTACAGGAGCGCAGTGCAAGCCAGGCCTTCCTTAATCGCTGGCTTCCCAGCCCAGAGGGAACCACTCTCTATACACAGGCCTGGGAACCATTTTGTCAGGTGATAGACCACTCCCTCAGACTCAAGTGAGTCCATACTAGCTTAGCCCTGGCTTTCAGCTTCATAACCAGATTATTCTCACAAGGAAGCAAATGTTAATAAGTCAATTATTTATTTTTTTCAAGTGTTAACAAGTCCATACCTGTTTAAAATCTAAACAAGTTCGGACTTGAAGACTGAAAATAGGCCACATGTGTAGCTACAAGAAAAAAAAGCCATATAAAAAGCCAAAGAGTAAAAGTCATTCTGAAATCAGATCAAAACTTAATTGTTATATCAAATGAGACATTAATGCTTCCATCCAGAAACATAAAGAAATGCCAGAGTGAATTCTAAATTCTAACATACAGAGCACATTACTAATACTGTAAAGCAAGTATGTTATTGGGGTTTATGACAAATTCTATTTTAAAAATCATAAATTGATTTAATTCAATATATACTTAAAAAGGAAAACTGGATCAGTGATATTACTTAGTGATACTGATGGCCATATCAAATTATTAGCAAGACCAACAAAACTGCTAATCATAAAAACATGAAATGTTAGCTGGCAAGCATACACAGTGATTCTAAGGCTAAGCAAAATGATCTTTGAAATAGCACCATACTTGTCTGTGGATCTGATGTTTCCTCTCGCACTGTAGCATTATTCTTCTAGAACTGGCTACCAGTTAAATAATATTCTGAGGACTTATATAAAACATATGTAAAACGTTTTGAAGCAAAACATCAGTTAAGTTCCGATCTTGCCTCCTGGGAATTCCACTGCTTCCTGTTACTATAGGCGGAATTACCACAGAGCAGGAGCAGTGCAAAAAATGTCCAGTAAGTTTCCAGATGCTCAGGACATGCTGTAGAACTCAGCTGGGACACTTGTCAATAAGAAATGACTGCTACGATATTTTAACGGGCACACACACACTTCTCCTACACTGACAATTCTTAATGTAATGTAAAAGAGAAGAAGCTTATGGACCAGATGTCTGCCTTCTCAAAGTCAATAAACAGCAGCCCAGCCTTCTGTACTGAGTGAAACTATCAATCTCTCTCTGTAACTTCCAACACTGCTTGGGAAGTGAGCTTGCTGGCCTATGACAACAGCTGACAGGGAGAGGGCCTGTAGTTTACAGGGCAGTTTCCTCAAGCAGTGTTTGACTGTAGAACTCAACATGGTATCAGTTTGACTAGAAGAACAGGAAAACTCCTCCCTAGATGGTTAAGTAAAACAAGACCAATGTTTTTATTTTTGCTTCCACATATTTTACATAGGATCCTGTTGTACACGCATTAAGATCCACACATAGTAAATAGCCTTTGTCTACAGCTTGTGCAGGAGAGCTGGTCTGAAACATCAACCGACCAAGTGTGAAAAGACTGAATTTGAAAAGAAAAAAACTGTTAGTGTTTTAGTTCTTATTTTATTCAAAGCATTTTAGAGATTATCTTTAAACTCATCTGAGGTGTTTTTAAGTTTATTTAAAATTTTAAATCAAGCTTTCCTTTGGGGTAAGAAACATACTGCTAGCCAACCTGTAACTAAGCAAGCCATCTATAATTGGCTCTTTTCTTCTCATTTTTCCACAGGAAACTCAGCAAGCTGCATGTTCTCCAAAGTTACAAAGCAGCACTTTGGAAGGACTGCCTCTAGTCAGGGAGAGGGATCAGAGATGGTGGACGCAAACTAGATTTAACCTTCTAATCCCGGATTTCAGACCCTATCTATCAGCAAGGTGACGGCAAGGAGCCAAAAGAAGCAGCGAGGGAAAGTTCAAACTGAGTCTCAACCGCAGAGAAGACACAGTCTGCTATACTTCACCTTTCAAAAAGCAGGAAGACCTATCAGAGGACAGACCAAAGATAAAACAAACTTAGGTTTTACAGAGACTTGGTTTAACCTCTTCATTTTAACCTTTTTAAGTTTACACGTGGATTTGATTCCTGAGTAGTGACATGGGATTATTTTTTATCAGTAGACAAGGCAAGCAGGCAGGGTAGCAACCCTGGCAGCAGATGATGACAGCTCTGAGGCCCCCAGTTGCAAATGCTATCCAATAATGGTGGCTGAGAAAATCAGTTTTAAGGTCTTTGTGTGTGATAGTCCATGAATATGTGTGACCCTGTGTGTGGCAGTCCAAAAAGTTCAGGATTTTCCCTAACGTACATTTCTATCTCCTGGGAGTGCCCTAAACTGAGCCTGTGAGGAAGACGTGGATTATTTCAAAAGCACACAGAACCATTACCTCTTGCACATTCTTCTGGTACACAAGTTGTGGCAGGTGCCTCTGCTTCTGACCTCCAAAGCAGGCTGGTAGCTGTCTGACCTTTACTAGATCGGTCCAGAATCCCAAGAACATGGCGGCCAATTGTTTCTTCAGCAGCTGATGTTGTCTTGACAACATCTAACAAGATCTTCAGAAGTCTATTATTAGCTTTTTTGAGAGCGTACCTGCACAGAAAAAGAATCATTTGTTAAAATGTTTAATTAAAAACTAAACAAAAACCACTGCTATTATGTCATTCTGCTTTATAGAGGCAGGTGGTGGCAGCGCACTTTTAATCCCAGCATTCGGGAGGCAGAGGCAGGCAGTCAGGCAGGGGCAGGCAAAGTCTGAGCCAGCTCCATCTACAGAGTGAGTTCCAGAACAGCCAAAACTGTACAGAAAAACCCTGTCTCAAAAACCAAAATGAAGAAGAAGAGGAGGAAGAGGAGGAGAAGGGGAAGGAGAAGAAGAAGGGAAGGAATAAGAGAGAAAAAGACTTCTTTATAATTGGAAATATTTGATCCTATTAAAATAATCTACAATTATACCACAACGAAGTGCTTCTAGTTTTGTACTTATTTTAAAACTAAATTATAAAAGTACTTGTGTTCTTCTAACAGCTCCATATAGCTTACAATTTTTTAAGCATGCATATTATTGACCCCAAGGTCCTTTGCAACAGTATTAAGTCCTCTTAACCACTGAGTCATCTCTGCAATCCTTAAAACTGTCTTTCCTAGATCCCCTCCACCCTCTATCTTACTCCTAAGTATACACACTTTTAAAGCAAGGAAAAAAAAAAAAAGAGGATTGTCCTGGATCAAGTGTTTTCACACAGTTTATTTTTACTGTAACGTGAGCCCTTTAAAACTGTGTCAAAAATGTATTTTCATAAATCGTGATTAAGATTATCTCATGAATCTTAATTGCTTAATTCATCAGAAGTAGTATATCAGCAAACTTTATACTTAATAAATACAGACAAAGGACAGACTTCTGTGGTGCAGGTTCTTCGGCTTAGGAGAGCTTTATCTCTCAACTTCATACTGTGGGAGACTAATACTAAAACCCAGATGTCAGCTGTCTGTCTCCCAGGCACATGACCTACCTATTTTAGGATGAGGTAATAAATGGAGTTGTTTTCCTTTAGTAGTTGTCAAGCAAAAGACAGGTTTCTATTTTTATATCCAGATCAAGTTACCTACTTACATAATTAAGAATATTAAAAATAAGACCAAATAACAGAAGTAAAGGGTTTTATTTTCTTAACTTTTACTTAAGATTTGTTCAAGTGTAAAATCCCATGGTTAAATGAATATTAAATAATTTTTACTTTAAAAAACTGACTAAACTCAGAGGATGGTTAAAAACAAGAATGAAGACTCATTTTATCAACCTCACCATAAAAAATTTCAAAATAGTGAAAATTTTACTTTATAATGTTCATTTTGTATAAGCAAGTAAGTAAATAAATAAATGAGCAGATTATTTTCTATTGCTATGCTAGGTCTAATTTTCCTCACTGTCTTTCCTGTTTGAGTTCCGCACTGACTGTGTTTCATAGCCATGATCCACTGGAGAAGCCAAAATCTTAGGGGCCAAATTCCGTCCTGAGAGCTGAGGAAGGAGATTAGGAGGACACACAGGATGACAGTCACAGAAACTGTTAGTAGGTAATAGTTCTAGTTTTAAATCAAAGAAATTATTTTCATTTAAACAAAATCAAGTTTAAGACTCTGTGCCTTTCTAAACAGTCTTTAAGTTAACTTAGGTCATCTATTCTCGTAGTGTTAAACATTTTTCATATTAATCTTTGTGATATCAAAGTAAGGAATAGTATTGTTGTCAGTGGGTGTTTAATTTACTCTGCTATGAAACTTGAGTGTGGATTAAAGGTTCTTATGTGTTATACAGCAAACACAAAAAGAAATTAAATGTGAAATATCTATCATATTGTTTTGTCAAAATACCTAATACTAAAAGGATGTCTTAAAGTTAATGAAAAAACAAGACATAAAGACATAAAACTCACTAATAGAAATGATTTAAAATATAAAATAGCATTGACAGAAATATAGTTAATTAAGAAAAGTCCAACATTCAATAACAACTAAAGAGAGTAGAGATCAACACTAACAAAAACTGAAGTGCATGCAAAAGATTTTTAAAATTAGTCTAATTAATGATAAAAATTGTCATTCCTTCTTATACTAGTACCTATATGGTCAGATTTCATTCACAGTACAACTTTTAAGACAAAGTACAATGGACAAGATAAAGCTCTGACAAAATTTACTGAATTGAAAGTGGCATTTCAACCCTGTGCTAAACAAGTACAAACTTTATACCTTTCATTGGACAGAGTTCTATCGAGAGGAACATCTTCAGGTTTTCTCTCCAATGTCTTGTCTTTTAATGTCTGTTCCTCAACTTCCTGAGTGTCACTTCCATCCTGTGTAAGTTGGTGCAAAGGCAGAGAGGACAAGACAAAGAGAAAACCCGTCATCTTAGAAACAGCAAGGCACACTTCTATAGTGGTGTGAGACGGAACAGAAACCTCTGAGCATGATGTAGACACTGCTTGGAATAATGTTTAACTCCGTGTTATCAAGGAAAGATAAAACACTCTGGTGCAGAGATGAAACACATGGGATGGGTTCAAAGGAATGCATGCTGTGACAGTAAAATCTGTTAGGCTGCTGCCCGGTGGAGCAACAGTTGCTGTTACTGCAACAGCGGAATCACATTACCAGCAGAATGCATGGCATTTCTACTCCGCCTACCTTCCATGGGAGCAATCACAAACACATTAAGCTCAGCGCCTATGAAAACGGTATCACACACCAACAAGAAAGACAAACAAATCCTACTGCGTTGTCGCCACTGCGCCTGGGTGAGCCAAAGTCCACACTACCTGTGTTTGCGTACTGCTGTGGCGCAGCTCACAACACAGCTCCTTTCTTCCAGCTAGGGACAGCTGCTTTAGTGCTTCCAGCTCCTCTAACAGAACCCTTTCTCTCTCTGAAACCACGTGTTCAGTATCTATGGAGGATTTCTAAATAAGAAAAAAGGTCGTGAGAGAATATTGATAGGAGAAGAAAACAGAAACATTCAGCAGATTTCTTTTAACCCCTTGAGACCATGGCCCGTTTTCAAACTGTGATTCAGATTCCATTACAAGGGGTTAAAAGGCATATATAAAATTCAATGCAAAATTTGAAACGTTAGAAAAAGTTAATTAAATGTATAAAACTCAGGGATTTGTACAGTTTAATTAATACTTTTATGTCAAATTTGCATTGAAAATTCAGAAGTCTGAACTCACAAAATACAGCGAAGAAAAGCAAAACTGAATGTTCCAATGACCCCTATTTTTTGCTCCAACCCCAAATTTGCCATTATTTTGTATCTGAAGGAATCCAAGTAAAGAATTCTCTATTTTTCCTTTTAGTTTTCAAAATTAAATTTCGAGTTTTCATATGAGCTTTTCTGCAATGATTTTGCGAGTATATTTTATATAGCAACCGGTTAAGAATATAGCTCCCAAATACCAAAGAAAATGTAAATTTAGTTGAGAAAGGGTTAAGATGTTGTGTAAATTTGCAATTTTCAAATCAATGAAAAGAACCGTGCCACCCCAGATTTCCAACTGTGATTTACAAGGTGATTAAAGGTAGTGGAAGTAAACCTGTGAGCTTAGTCGGTGGTTCACTGAGGTGAGCCTGCCTATGGGACGAGAGAACTACATGTGCAGGCACCAGCACAGGGCAGTCTATGCTGAGGAGGTCTCTGCTGTGCTACTACGTGCCAGAGCAATGATTGCCCTTTTACTCTGCAATCCAGAAGGGAAACTACATACACGACGTCATGACGATGAACACTATGAATCTGGGTCCGGTATGCCCTCAGGTTCTAAAACTGCAGATGGCGTGTGTCTCTAATGGTAATATCTGTAACCATTTATAGATCCAGCAAAATAAATTGTAAGTTTTAAAAAAGGTTACAAAGTTACATAAAGTCACTGTTATTTACGTTGGGGAGAAAGGGCTTCTCCATGCCGACCTGGGTTAACTGCTCGCTGAGTCTCTTGATTTCCTCTTGGAGCTGCTCCTGGTCTTCTCGCTGCCGCTCCATCTGTCGCATGTGGGCCTGCCTCAGCATCTCTGTTGCCTGCTGATGCTCTTCATACTGTCGCACAAGCTCTTGCCGCATATCTTCCAACTGTTCATTTAGGATGAGCTGTCGAGAAGTGTCCATACTTGACATCACCACCTCATCATGCATCTTTATCAGGAAAAACAAAAAGTACAACCACACATGAACTGTGAAAATCTGCCACTACTGATATTTTCATTGAATATGAAAGCAATTCTATTACACCCATAGAACACCTGAACTTTTTCATTATTAAATAAAGCTTAAATTAAAAAAAAAACACAAACAAACAGGTATTTCTTTTAAGCACAATTGAAAAGCATTATGAAGTTAATTAACACAATGTGTTGTTTTTGAGGAGGTAAATATCTACCAGTAAGTTTAGCTAAACTATAATTCTAAAGGAGAAAAATAAAGATATTCAATAATCCTTCTACTTTTAATGAAGCCCTGACTCCATTATTGTTTTCAACATTTTGTGGGGGGAAAAATGAAGATTTTTTTTTATCTTTTTTTTATACATATTCCAAACTTGTGAAGATGTTTCTTTTTTTTTTAATTAGATATTTTCTTTATTTACATTTCAAATGCTATCCCCTTTCCTAGTTTCCTCTCCAAAAATCCCCTACCCATCCCTCCTGCTGCTCCCCAACCCACCCACTCCTACTTCCCTAGGACTAAACCACCAATCAAAGAAAACACATGGTGGGACTCTTGTCTCTAGCTGCATATGTAGCAGAGGATGGCCTAGTCGGCCATCAACAGGAGGAGAGGCCCCTTGGTCTTGCAAAGATTCTATGGCCCAGTATTGGGTATTTTTTTTATCTTAAAATTGTACTTAGGAAACAAGAAATTTTATTTATTAAATTTATATTATACAACAGTTCTATAACATTCCAGAGAATTTCTTCATAGGAGACAGTTATATATCACTTTCTTTGACTCAGAACAAATCCACTCACTAATGGATTCTATGAGCACCCTTAAAGCGACAGTAGTTAAGTCATTCTCCCTCCACAGGGGCTGGAACCCAGAGAGACTGTCACGGGCATCTCAAAGGTGGTGTATTCCTAGAGACAGGAGTTTTATTTGATTATCCTCCTGAGTAAGATATAATCATACATTTGAATTCAAATGATTTTAGCAAAAGTAGGATTTATTTCCATCCATTAAAGACAGCTAACTGTTGAGGAAATAATTCTATTTGAGAGTACATAAAGACAAAGAAAATTAGGACCTGGAGCGTAAAATGCATTAAATTATTCTTTTAAATAAGTGGCAATTTCCCATATGTTCTTATATTTAACTGAACAAATCTTTCAGTCATAGACTTTGACAAACACTGGATAATCTTTAACTGAAACAAAGTTAGGAGAGTTGTAACTTACAGGATTTTATTGCTTAAATATTCATTACAATGCTTTCATTACATCTTTAGTTAATTAACTAATGTCTGTATATGGGTACACACATCTCTGGATATACACATGTATATGTCTGTCTGTCCGTCTCTGTGTGTGTGTGCTCGTGTGTGTGTGTGTGTGTGTGTGTGTGTGTATGAAGTCAGTTCTTTCCATCAATCACTTGAGTCTCGGATTGAACTCTGGGTGTCAGCTGTGGGGACAAGAGTCTAACCCACTGAGCCACCTCACTGGTATGTTGTATAATGCCTCTAAAGCAAACAGACTTTGTTTTATTTTATTAGCATTACTGCCATTTAACTATGTACTTTATCATTAATAAACTACAATGTGAGTCATACGTAAACAAGCTGACCTGACACTGTCTTCTTCCTTAAGCAGCACCTTTGAAAATGTACTTATAGTGAAAAAAACATTTTTTGTTTTTATAAATTTTTTGCTTTTTAAAAAATACCCCAGGAGTCATACTTACAGATTTTCTCACTATAAATGTTTCATCTTTGGAAAATATTTCTTCTGAAATAGCCAGTCCATGTTCTTCTGACTTTAGTATATCATCAAGGTCATCATGATTGGACAAAGGAACTGCTTTTCTATATTCTCCTAACTCTTTGCTAAGCGGTTTAAATTCTTCTTTAAAATTCTTGTCCGTTTCCTCAAAAGTCTGAAGACCATCTTGACTTTGTGATGTGATGTCATTTAAATGGCGTTTGTTTTGAGAACATAGAGTGTGTGCTTGTTCTGATTGTATAGCATTTTCTTTCCCCTCAGCTAATCTAGAGAGTTCAGTCTGTTGAGCAAATGCTATACTCATTGATACGATGACCTAAAAGAATAAAACAAAGAATGCTTAAACAGCAGCTGGAATTGAACAGGAAATTATTACTTAAGACTATACACATTTTAAAATCCCATACCGAATACTGCTTGGGTGACCAAGAACTTGAGACTACATAGCCTAGGGATTTGGGTAAAAGCAAACACTACTGTTCTAAAAACAGCAAACCAACAGCAACAACACACACACAAACATAAAACCTGTAGCAATAAAATGACTCTTAGACATTCTGCTATACTCATAATGTGTGCCAGGCTCAGCCATCACCAGAGAAGCTTCCTCCTCCTGCAGCAGGTGGAAACAAATATGGAGACCCCAGGATGACCGTACATGAAAAATGAGAAACTTTGGAAAACTCAGCCCTAAACAGGATGTCTCCATCAAATCCCTCCCCTCAGAGGTCAAGGAACTCTGCCAAAGAGAGGCAGAAAGAGTCTAAGAGGAGAAGTATTCCCAGTTGTCTGAGAAACTGCCAAACTAATTTCCAAAGTGGTTGTATAAGTTTGCACTCCCACCAGCAATGGAGGACTTTCCTCCTTGCTACACATTCTTGCCAGCATGTACTATCTCTAGAGTTTATCTTAGCTATTCTGATGCATGGAAGATGGAACCTCAGAGTTGTTTTGATATACATTGCTCTGATGACTAAGGACTTTGAATATTTCTTTAAAAAAACAAATTATTAGATATTTTCTGCATTTACATTTCAAATGCTATTCTGAAAGTCCCCTATACCCTCCCATTGCCCTGCTCCCCAACCCACCCACTCCAGCTTCCTGGCCCTGGCATTCCCCTGTACTGGGGCATATAATTTTCGCAAGACCAAATGGCTTCTTGGCCATTAGAGATTCCTCTGTTGAGAATTGTTTAGATATGTATGCCATTTTTTATTGGGTTATTTGGGTTGTTGGTATCTAACTTCTTGAGTTCTTTGTAAATTTTGTATATTAACTGTCAAATGTAGGGTTGGTGAAGATCCTTTCCAAATCTGTGAGCTGCCAAAGTGTCCTTGACAGTGACCTTTGCCTTACAAAAGCTTTGCAGTTTCATGAGGTCCCACTGATAGATTGTTGGCCTTAGAGTCTGAGCCACTAGTGTTCTGTTCAGGAACTTGTCTCCCATTCCAATGTGTTCAAGATTATTTCTCACTTTCTCTTCTATGAAATTTAGAGTATTCAGAATTATGTCAAGGTCCTTAATCCATTATTCTAGATGTAGACATCCAATTAGTGCAACACCATTTGTTGAAGATGCTTTCATTTTTCCATTGTATGGTTTGGGCTCCATCATCAAAACTCATGTGTCCATAGCTATGTGGGTATACTGCTGTATCTTCAATTTGATTCTTCTATTGTTCAAGACTGTTTTGGCTATCCTGGGTTTTTTGTTTTTCCATATGAAGTTGAGAATTGCTCTTTAAAGGTCTACAAAAAATTGTGTTAGAATTCTGATGAGGACTGCATTGAGTCTGTAGACTGCTTTTGGTAAGATAACAATTTTCATTACATTAATCTACTGATTCATGAGCATGAGAGATCTTTCCATCATCTGATATCTTCTACAATTTCTTTCTTCAGGGACTTGAAGTTCTTGTCATACAGATCTTTCACTTGCTTGATTAGAGTTATATTATTTGTGGCTATTGTAAAAGATGTTATTTCCCTAATTTCTTTCTCCATCCGTTTATCATTTATATAAAGGAGGGCTAATGATTTATTTGAGTTAATTTTGTGCCCAGATACTTTGCTGAAGGTGTTTATCAGCTATAAGGAGTTCTCTGTTAGAATTTTTGGGGTCGCATATGTATACTATCATATCATCTGCACATAGTGATACTTTGACTTCTTCCTTTCCACGTGATCTCCTTTGTCTTATTGCTTTGGCTAGAAGTTCAAGTACTATATTAACTAGATAGGGAGAGCATGGCTATCCTTGTCTTGTGCCTGATTTTAGCAGAAATGCTTTAAGCTTCTCTCCATTTAGTTTAATGCTGGCTATTGCCCTGCTGTACATTGCTTTGATCATGTTTAGGTATGTGCCTGCATCCCTAATTTCTCTAATACTTTTAACATGAAGGGTTGTTAGATTTTATCAAAGGCTTTTTCAGTATCTGATGAGATAATCATGTGATTTTTTTTCTTTCAGTTTGTATGGTAGATTATTTTGATGGATTTTCATATATTGAACCATCCTTGCAATTCTGAGATAAGCCTAAGCAATCTTGATGATGTCTTTGATGTTTGGTTTGAGTGTATTTGGATTTGGTTTGAGTGTATTTGGTATAACTGTATTTTGCTTCAATAAACAAAATTGGCCTGAAGTTCTCTTTGTTGCCTCTTTTTATGGTGTACAAACCAGGTGACTGGTCTCATAGAATGAGTTTGGCAGTGTTCCTTCTGTTTCTTTCTTATGTAATAGTTTGAGGAGCATTTATAATTAGCTATTCTTTGAAAGTCTGGCACCAAAAACACCTGGCCCTGGGTTTTTTTTGATTGGGATATTCAATGACTGCTCCTTTTTCTTTAGGGATTATGGGGATGTTTAAATAGTTTACCTAATCTTAATTTAACTTTGGTAAGTGGTATCTGTCTAGAAAATTGTCCACTTTGTTAAGATTTTCCAATTTTGTAAAGTACAGGTTTTTGGAGTTTGAATGTCTTCAGTGTTAGTTGCTATCCCCCTTTTCATTTCTGATTGTGTTTATTTGGATACTGTCTCTTTGTCTCTTAGTTTGTGTATCTTGTTGATTTTCTCAAAGAACCAGCTCTTGGTTTCATTGACTCTTTGTAATGATTTCTTTATTTCGGATTGATTTTAGCTCCGATTTTGTATTTCCTGTCTTCTACTGCTGTTTGGTGTGCTTGTTTCTTTTTTTTCTAAAGCTTTCAGGTGTGCTTTTAAATTGCTGGTATGAGAAATTTCTAATTTCTTTAAGGAGGCACTTAGTGCTATGAACTTTCCTCTTAGGACTGTTTTCATTGTATCCCATAACGGAGTTTGTTGTGTCTTCAGTTTTACTGAAGACTGAGCTATGCCACTCCTGGGCATATACCCAAAAGATGCTACAATATCCCCAAAAGACACTTGTACAACTATGTTCACAGCAGCTTTATTTGTAATAGTTAGTAACTGGAAACAACCTATCCCTCAACTGAAGAGTGGATAAAGAAAATATGGCATATCTACACAATGGAATACTATTCATCTATTAAAATCAAAGACAACCCGAATTTTGCAGGCAAATGGAGGGAACTTGAGAATATCATCCTGAGTGAGGGAACCCAGCCCCCAAAAGATATGCGTGGTATGTACTCACTTAAAAATGGATATTAGCCATAAAATACAGGTACCATGTTACATTCCATAGACCCAAAGAAGCTAAACAAGAAGGAAGGCCCAAACGAGGAAGCTTGAGTTTCATTTAGAAGAGGAAATAAAATAGTCCTAAGAGGCATGTAGAGGGAGGAAATTGGGAGGGAGGGGGATAAGGAGGGGAATGTGGGGGTCTGTTCAGGATCAGGTGTGGAAGGGACAAGAGAGATGGCTGAATGGCCATGAGAATAAATGGAAATCTGCAACTCACAGGGTTGGGAGGGTGGGGGCAACTCTAAGACAAGACAGAGACTGGGATAAGGGAGGCCACCAAGAATCAATGAGGGTGACTTTAGCTGTGACTCAATTACACTGGGGATATAGAACCCGAAGACGCCACCTCCTATACCAAGGCATGAACCCCAGTGAAGCAATAGATACCACATGACCCACAAAACGTTCAACCCAAAATTTTTCATGTCTACAAGAAATGCAGGCATGTCCATCCTTTCGTCTTAGCTCCAAACTTTGTCTCTGTAACTCCGTTCATGGGTATTTCGTTCCCTATTCTAAGGAGGAATAAAGTATCCACATGCTGGTCTTCCTTCTTCTTGATTTTCTTCTGTTTTGCAAATTGTATCTTGGGTGTTCTTAGATTCTGTGCTAATATCCGTTTATCAGTGAGTGCATATCTAGTGACTTCTTTTGTGATTGGGTTACCTCACTAAGGATGCTAGGACGAAAGGATGGACGACTATCCAGAGACTACCCATAATCAGTCACCAAACCTAGATACTATTGCATATGACAGCAAGAGTTTGCTGAAGGGACCCAGATATAACTGTCTCGTATGAGGCTATGCCAGTGCCTGGCAAATATAGAAGTGGATGCTCACAGTCATCTGAGCAAATACAGACATAGATGGCCTAGTCAGCCATCATCAGGAAGAGAGGCCCCTTGGTATTGCAAACTTTATATGCCCCAATACAGGGGAACGCCAGGGACAAGAAGTAGGAGTGGGTGGGTAGGGGAGCAGGGCGGGGGGAGGGTATAGGGAACTTTTGGGATAGCATTTGAAATGTAAATTAAGAAAATATCTAATAATATTTTTAAAAAAGAAAAAAAGAAATGCAGGCATGGAGCATGGAGCAGAGACTGAGGGAATGGCCAATAATAACCACTCCAACTTGAGACTTATCCCATGGGTAAGCACCAATCCCTAACACTATTAATGATACTCAGTTTTGCTTGAAGACAGGAGCAAGATGTCTTCTGAAAGGCTCCACCCAGCAGCTGATTCAGAGAGATACAGACACCCACAGCCAAACAATGGATAGAGTTTGGGGACTCTTATGGAAGAACAGGAGTAAGGACTACCAACCCTGAAGAGGATAGGAACTCCACAGGAAGGTCAACAGGGTCAACTACCTTGGACCCTTCGGGCGCTTACAGACTGAACCACCCAACAAAGAACATACTGAAACTGGACCTAGGCCTCCGGGTTCATATGTAGCACATGTGCAGCTTGACTTCCATGTAGGTCCCAAACAACTGGAATGGGGGCTATCCCAAAGCTGTAGCTTGTATGTAGGATATGTTCTTCTAGCTGGGCTGCCTTGTCTGGCCCCAATGGAAGAGGAAGCGCCTAGCCTTGCAGAGACTTGAAGTGCCAGGGTTGGGGGATACCCAGGGGAGCCCCAAATGTCCAGAGGAGAAGGGGAGGGGGAAGGGGGAAAAGACAGGGGGGGGTGACAGGGAGGAGGCACTGAGTAGGATGTAAAGTGAATAATAAATAAATAAATAAATAAATAAATAAATAAATAAATAAATAAATAAATAAGAGTGTAAGAGCCAGAGGGGATGGAGGACACCAGGAAAAAAAAAAAAACCCTTCTAAATCATGAACTCACAGCGACTGAGGCAGGTCCTTTGCAAACACATTATGGCCTCCTATTCAGCATTTTATGGGATTTTGAATGTGGGGACCAGGTGGTCTTGCTGATTTCTGTGCCTTCTCCTGGGCTCCTTTCCTCCTGCTTGTTTGTTTTGTCCAATTTCAATCGATTAGTTTTTGTTTTTACCTTATTATATTTTATTTTATTATCCTTTAGAAGCCTGTTTGTTTTCTAATGAGACAAAAAAGAATGGATCTGGATGGGTAGGTAGGTAGGTGTGGAGGAACAGGGAGGATTAGAGAGAGGACAAGCTATAATCAAAAAAAATTATGTGAGAAAAAATCTATTTGCAAAAAAAAGAAAAACGCTTGGCCTCGTGGTTTTAAGTGAAAAAACAAAAACAAAACAAAACAAACAAACAAAAAAAAACTATCATACAGTAAAGTCAAGGATAAACTCTCCACAATGACGGTCCACATATTTATGGTACAGTCTTCCTAGATTAAACAAAAGTAAAGATTTTTCTAAAAGCAAAAAGCATTAAGTAAAAAATTCTAGATAATAAAATTTTAATATTTCTTTCTTCTAAGAAAATTTGCTATAAAATTTTAGTAAATACTTTGTAAGCTCTTTTCTTTCTGTTTGCATATAGATTTGAACAGATACAGGTAAAGTGAGCACAAAAATGTGATCATATTCTAAATTATGGTTTGGTCATAGCTTATCTATAGTAAATATATTTCTGAATCAAGAAATATATTTTATTATAATATCCAATAAATTTGGTCACACAGATTTATTATATGTATATATATTCTTTTAATCAATTCTCTATTGGTAAATACATAAAATTGGGTTTCACTTTTTTGTTGTTTGGTTCTTGGAATAATGCTATGAAGTCCAGGCAGACCTCAGACTTACTATGCTGTCCAAGCTGTCCATGAACCTGTAATCCTCCTGCCTCAGTCTTCCATGGCTGGGCTTACAGAAGAATACCACTGCACCTATGTGGTTCCATTATGCTAGTCTCAGCAGCACTATGATGGAGTCTTTGTAATTATGTCATCATGCATGTTTTTTCTAGAATTTCCTAAAGCAGACACTAGGTTTGGTGGACTGGTAAAGAGGATTACATATTTCTGACTTTCCACTACAATTATGATCCTGTATCACTGCCAATTTCGCCCAGCACAGGTTCTTCAAAACTCTGGCAAGGCCTTGAGCCTTTGAGGACCAAACATTCCATAGCTGTCTACCAAGTTCTACATCTACAGACCTTCTATAGTGAGTATAGCTGGCTGCCACTACTCAGGATAAGAGTGTGCCTGGGGTCAGAATCTTTTCAGATAGTGCCTAGCTTTCAGCTTTCAGCTTTCAAAATCTGTGGTCTAGCTAAAATAACTGAGCTCTGATTTCATCTGTCTTGAACATGGTTATAACTAGACTATTCCTTTCCAGATGTTAGCTTGCTTTTAATAGAAATAATGCTGATAACAGCTATACCAAGAACAAGAGAAACACATTCAACATTCATTATAAGCTATAAGGTGAATCTTATTAATAGCCCAATAGAATGAAAGAGGAAACTAAGGTAGAAATGAAAATGCTAAACAAGAGTACATGATGTGGCCCCAAAACACAAAGCAAATAGATCATGGAAGGAGGGTTTGAGGTCTGCATTCCTCAGTTCCGCTTCTACCTTCAAACTATATCTGAATGGACCTGTCAAGAACTAAAACTCTATTACTAACTTCAAGAATAACTATAGTATCAAACCACATGCCCACAAAGTTTTAGTGTAAAACAATTAGAAAACATATTAAAGGCCATATCTAATCAATATTAGATCAGAGATTTGAATCAAGCTATGTTCAACTATAGGCAGAACTCAAGCCCCTTAAACACTTGCTTCTGTCCCAGGAATGTCCTGGTACACCCCACCTACAGAATTAGACCTCTCAGATGGCTATCCTTTCCCAGAAAGAACAGCTATGTTAATGTTCTAGGCAGTCGCCTGGAATGTATGCCATTGTAACAAGATGTGAAGAGAAAAAAGAATTAGTTAAATAATACAACTTAGCAAAACTATCAACATTTTTTAAACTAATGGTCAAGTCGTTTAAAATGGCTTTTGCTTTAATTGCCTGAATTGTATCTGGCCTCCATCTTTGTCTATGCACATTAAAAATACAACACAGAAAAGGAAAATAATTGACAATTGCAAAAATAAGGAAGAGGTCAGGTTGTGGTGGTACATTGCTTTAATCCCAGCACTCAGGAGACATAGGCAGTCAGATCTCTCTGTATTTTAGGCCAGCTAGTCTACAGTGAGTTTCAGGACAGCTAGGCTATACAGAGAAACCCTATCTTGAAAAACAAAAATGATTAAATAATATGAATTTAAAAGTATAAAAGAAGAAGAAAAGAAGAAGAAGAAGAAGGAGGAGGAGGAGGAGGAGGAGGAGGAG
>LR751543.1:61446-119666 GCA_902729485.2 Mus minutoides | reverse complement strand
ATGGTAGAAGCCTGTAATTTCACCACTCAAGGAGATCAGAAATCCTAACAGAGAGAATTTGAGTTATGCTATAATAGACAATGCCAACAACCCAACAACAACAAAAGAACAAAACCAAACCAGGCAACAATGAGAGATGGAAGTCAGAGTAAACTGTTGACTGACTAGCTCTCTGTTGATCTATTTCCAGAGTGATTTCATGGAGAATGACAGAAATGTTCCCTAAGATAGGCCTGGCAACATTTACAGAAAATGTCATTCCAAAGATACAAGAAGTAAAATGGACTGAAAGGTTTCCAAAGACATCAGCTTTTTATGCCCTCAAAACACATGGCAAGAATCTTCAACAGAACCAAGAAAAATCACAAAAGATCATAATGCTAACTTGAAAGTTTTGACAGAAATATCTGTCAACTTTAATAGTTAAGAACTTAATTACTCAAAACCTTCTTTTATGGGCAAAAGGAAAACACATTTTTAAAGTTTATTTCCAAAAGATTATCAGAAACATAAATTAAAAATACCTTTCAAAAAGCAGGAAAATGACCCTAAAGTAAAAGTTAAAAATGCAAGAAAATATTAGAATTTAAAACACTTTACAAGTCTGGAGATGCTGTCAGTACTTACCAAGCACGGCTCATCCCACCACACTACAGAAAAACAGCAAATTATACAAAAATACGAAATGCTTCAGAAGAAATAATCAGGTGACTGATATATACCTGACAGAAACAAAATAAAGAAGGAACTATTTCTTTTGGGGGGAGGGGTGGGGTGGGGTTCAAGACAGGGTTCCTCTGTATAGCCCTGGCTGTCCTAGAACTCACTCTGTAGATCAGGCTGGCCTCGAACTCAGAAATCCACCCGCCTCTGCCTCCCAAATGCTGGGATTAAAGGTGTGAGCCACCACTGGAACTATTTCTTTTAGCTCTTAGTTCCATGATTGCTTGGCTCTAGGTCCTTGGGTAGATCATCATGATGGCCAAGGATATGACCAAAGCTGTTTACATCACAGCAGGTGTAGAAGCACTTGCTATCCTGTCTAGGCTTCCAGCCCATAGGACTACATCCAGAATCTCTGCAGTTACCCGCTCTGGAAATATCCTCAAACACCCTCATCCTCACCAACCTCCTAGGTGATTCTAAATCTAACCAATCTGACAATGAAGATGCATGTAAATGCTAATCTATACTGTGGTGCACCACTAGACACAGCCTTGGGATTCCTTTGGGGCCACATCCTGTAAGCTCACTGCACCTTCCCTCCCTCCCAGTGACGACTGAGAACTTTCTGCACCAGATGGTCTGCAGGGGCTTTAGATGCAGTGCTCATTTGATCCTCACAATTACTAGGATCTCTTTTCACACCAAGAAAATTGATGTTAAAATAAGTTAAAGAACTTTCCCAAACTTCACAGAGTTAAAGTATAACATGCCCAATAACAAATAGTGATATAACATTCGATCTGAGAATCTTTGTGGGTACAAAGTACAAGGGAAGACTTGAATTTCTGGAAGAATCACACAATGATTCACACACAAGCCAGGACTCACTTTCACCTTGATCTCCAAGAACTATTTATTCTGCTCACACACTAAATGAGAAAGTCCTCACAGCCCAGAGATCTCCTGGGTCTTCATCTAACATGAACATCTCATGCATTTATTTTCTCTACATTTTGTCAACTGTCTTCCTTTAGAAATCCATATCTTCCAGGTTTTATTTTAAAAATGAAGCAAAAAACTCATAATTCAATGTTTCCAAGAGTAAAATGAAAATGAATACATGTACTCTAGAAGGAAATACTAAGATAAAAGAAATGGAACTGTAATGGCAACCTATGGCATGGTTAGTACTCCAGAGACTAAAAGATGGATTCTGAGCTCCATAACTGAAGAGTCAAAGATGAGCAAATGCCGCACTGACTGACTGGCCTCCTTCCCTCAGCCAGGCACTAAGCTCAGGCTGTCCTCTCTCTCTCTGTGTAAAGCTGCCATGCACACAGTAACCTCTGAGCAGATGTGATAGATATGCAGAGGACGGGACCAACTGCCTTTCTGTCCTAACTTCAACCATTTTTAAGGAAGGCCAAACTCATTCACAAAGACTGTTAAGACCAATAATATACATAGCATATTCCACTGAAAATCAATTATAATGCCAGGTGCGGTGGTGCAGAATTTGGGAAGCAGCAGCAGGAAGATGATGAGTTTGAGGCTGGTCTGGGCTAAAAAGCAAGACTTTGTCTTAAAAAAGAAAAGGAGGTGAAAGGAAAGGAGAGAAAAGGAGAGGGAAGGAGAGGAAAGGAAACAAAGCAAAATATTTATAGTTGATACTGTTAACTGACAATTTAAAAGTAAATTATAATAAGAAACTTATGAGGTAAAATGTATTCCACACCATCAGTAACCTCTACCTGCTGAAGGCTCCGGGGGAGGCCACCTTCCACACCTACTATACACCCACCTTAGCTAGTTCTTCTTCCAGTCGTTCCTGATACTGCTTTTCCATCAAGTTAACCATATTTGTTTCTTGATGCTGCTTTTCCATCAAGTTAACTGTATTTGTTTCTTGATGCTGCTTTTCCATCAAGTTAACCACATTTGTTTCTTGCCGCACTTCGAATCCATCAGAAAACTACATAAAAAAGCAAAAGACGACATATTATTTATACAAAATATCTTATCACCAATTTTTAACCTCTTAATCTCAAAATGTTTCTAAAACATTATTTCTTAGCAAAATTTCTGGATAGTGTTAACAGAAAGTAAATTTCTATTATTTTAAATTAAAAACATTAATTCTAATAATTCTACTAAATTATACTTACTACTGTAAAAGAGAGAAAGATATATACTTATAATTAGCAATTCAAAGACAGGTTATTAAGGGAACTTAAAATAAGATTATATATATAAAAGTGTTTCTTATAAGTTAAATATATGTCTAGCTGTGATGGCATTTCTTCGTCAATTTTTTTTTCTTTTTGGTATTTACTTATATGGTCCAATTTTCCACAAACAAAAATACATTTTTATAAGTATAGCAAACATAATCATTTTCTAAAACAAACATTCTTAGCATCAAAGTATTTAACAATTATGTGAACTTCTCTTTTAAAATGGGTCATTTGTTTTTAATGTGTTTATCTTCTAAGTTTGTGTGTATATGTGTGTGAGTGACACACAGTGAGTGTGCAAGTAAAAATCAAAAACCTCAACCCGTGCAAATGAGTCTTATCCTTCTACTATGTTTCTTCTAGGGATAAACAAACTCAGGTCTTCAGCCTTGAAGTGCCTTGGCCTGCTAAGCTGTCTGCTGTCTTTATGAGTCATCTCAGGCTAAGGGTAAAATCTACCCAGGGCAGATGGTCATAGTCCAATGGGCTTGGCCTTTTCTTGCTTCTCTTTGCTGCTGCTGCTGCCGCCACCGCCGCCATTGAAGGCTCTGCCTGCATTAGTCCTTTTACTCCTGGTCCATAACACCTTCGTCCTCTTCACCGGGCTTGTTGTGACATTTCAGCCCTTCTGTTCAGGCTTGAGCTAGAACACAGTCCTATTAGCATCAGGGTGCTACCCAGCTTCTCTATCCACGCATTCTGCTGCTGCTCCAAAATGATTATATCAGCCATAGCTTGGGGATTCAAACAAATGAGCTTACAGGCACAGTCTCCCTCAGTGCCTTCTACTCCCAGTCCTGGTGTTGCTTCCAACAAGTTTGTACAGCTTATTCTCCAGGCTATCAATTAGGCTCGGAAGCACCAGGGACCAACATGCTGGGGATGCCCCTTACTCTGCCCGATCTCCAGCATATTTCAGAAGGAACAGAGCTGTAGTCCATGCACATGGCCTCCAGATGGTGAGGTATATGCTGAGCCTCACCTATCCCTAAACCCATTAGTCCCTTCTTGGAAAAGTCCCTGCTCTGCTTCCTGGGGCAGGATCCAAGCATTCGGAAGCAGGGATGTCCTTTGCATATCACAGGTCTTCAGCGGGTGGTGCAGGTTATATTGGACCACCAAAAGCCATGTATGTGCCTGTAGTACTGCCCCAGTCAAATCATCAGAACACAGAACCTTTACTAGTGGCTCCTTTCCCTCCATGAAGACAGTGTTATTAGTGTGCCTGAGATAGATCTTACATCGTTGTAAGATTCTGAACCATGAAGGAGTCCAGCCCACGAATTTGGAACTATCATAATCTTCCTTGCTGATTCATTCACACGGGTCAGAAAATGGTCCTTGAAGCTGTAGACAGGAGGAAGTAAAGGAATTGACAAGGCATTGCATGGTCACAGTGGAGCCCTGACAATGCCCTGATTGTCTGCCACAGAGGTAAAACCAGCGGTTCTGGGCCCCAGGGAGCAGTGTTTCCATGATGTTGATCTTACATGCAAAGGTTTTGTTTTTGGGGGTTTTGGGTTTTTTTTTGTTGTTGTTGTTGTTTTTTTTTGTAAATCAAATCCAGAAAGCCACAGATGCAGATGTCCTTCTAAAGCCAGTTCTGAGAGTTTCCAGTGGGAAGGGTCCAAACTGCCACAACACGCTCACACTAATGTGAGTGGCGGGGCTTACAGTGTCCCCTGCCCCAATGTCAGTCTACAGCATCTTGCTGTCTTCCCCATCTTCTCCTTCCACAAACCATGGCTCCTCAGCAACTGACAGCACAGACTAACATTTGCCTTTTCTTCCTGAGTTTCAGGCACTTCACATTTGCTTTGTGTTTTAGACTTCAAATGTGGAAGCTTTTGAGATCTGTCACTATGACAGAACTTCCAGGCCATCTCCACAGGGGCAGCAATGTCGCCTGCAATGGGTCCTAGGTCCCACCCAAGGTTTGCTCTGGCTTGTTTTGTTATGAGGCCTTCTTTGGAACCTGGGACTTCTTGGAACTGTCAGTGCTTCTGACCTCTGGGTCAGGGCTCCCCGGTCCTCTTCTTCAGAGATGGCACCCGAGAAGGACTGGCAGTGGGCAGAGAGGCCTCTTCCATCTAGTACCTCCTCCATTTCTTTCTCTTGGCCTCACGTTTGTCTTCCTTGCATAAGATACCCCTGCTGGGCCTGGGGCTGACTCCATCTCACACACAGAACAACAATAATTTCATCCAAATAAATGATCCTCATGCGTATGGAATATACAGAAATTGGCTTGATGCATAGAATGAGAAAGAGTAATGATTTTTATCTTCTCTAAATGCAGATGCTGCTGAGAGTTCTGTTGCTGGAGATCTGAAGAGTGGGGCACGGTGTTTCCTGTGTAGCAGTGCTACGCAGAGCTTTTATAGAAGGCATGGCCTCTGCTGGATGAGGGCATGCCCATCACCGCAGAACCAGCACCCCGGACCTTGGGGATCCCCAACACTGTCTGAAAGATGGCCTGTCCTGCTTCCTACATAGAAAAACAAGGCTGAAGCTAAATCCCTACCTGCAGTGTCTGTGTGTCCATCAAAAGGCATATGTTACAATAATAAAGAAAGAGGCCATAACTTTGAGAAGTAAGAGGGCACATGGGGAGTCCTGAAGATGGAAAAGGAACAGGAGAAATGATAGAACTATTCTTTTGTCAAAATGAAAACAAGATTTAAATAGATAATTTTGGATAATGAAAAAGGAAGCCATCACATTTACTTTTTCTTTCTCTGTGTTTTCCCTGTGCTAAGGAAATAATGCAAGTTTCTTTAAATATTTTAAATCTTTTGTGTTTAATTAGTTACCAATTCACATTCATAAAAATGGCAGTAAGAAAAATCAGGGTATTGAGTGGTTTGAAAAATAAAGAAATGCAATACCTCTGCCGTGCCGTCCGCATGCTCTCTTAGACAGCTTCCACAGCACACTGGTTTCAACACCACGGAATCAGTGGACAAGCTAAATATAAATAAAAGAGGGTGGTGGTATTAAGAGTTTTGAGTCATTATTAATCCAAAATTTATAGCATACATACATGTCCTGGGGAACCAAAACCAATAAGTCAAGGCTTACAGACATTGTAACTTAACTCCATTCCTGTCTAACTTTTACATTTAACGGTAATATAATGTAAAAATATTTAACATAATATAAAAAGGGTATATTGTAAACAAATACACTTTATGCCACTTTATAAAGTATATTAAGGCATTAATTTTATAAAAGTTATTGAAGGGGGCTGGTGAGATGGCTCAGCAGGTAAGAGCACCCGACTGCTCTTCCTAAGGTGATAAGTTCAAATCCCAGCATCCACATGGTGGTCACAACCATCCGTAACAAGATCTTTCGCCCTCTTCTGGAGTGTCTGAAGACAGCTACAGTGAACTTACATATAATAAATAAAATAAATCTTTAAAAAAAAAAAAAAAGTTATTGAAGATAAATTTAGTAAAGAATAAAATCTGTTTTATTAAACCTCTCCCTCTCTGTGTCCTTGTCCCTGTCCCTGTCTCTGTCTCTGTCTCTCGCTCAAAAGCCTGGAAGACAACACACCGGAAGTCAGAATGCTCCCTGCACCTGCAGCAGGCCTAGGCACAGTGGCAGGAGAGGAGACTCCTTCTTAACAAGTAACTTTTAGACTTTGTTGTTCTTAATATATAGGGAGAAAGTTATAATCGCCACTCTTAGGGAATATAATTATATAATCCCCATTCACATATATCCACACTGTCTTCTCTGTTCCATTCTAATCCTCTTTCTTAATGTCTTCTTTCTGTTGCTTTATTCTTCTTTAACCTATTCTCGCTCACATTTTGCTCTGTCTAAAACTGACCATATAAAAATGATGTCACTGTCTAGCTCTATGACTCACGTAACTTAACTTCTCATGGCATTTAGCCCTTTTCTAATATTTAGTAGTATCAACGATGCTATGCTATCAAATGTTACCCATATGTCTTTGATGCTTCCATCAATATTTTTCTATGATAAAAGCCTTATAGCTGTTAAGTGTAATACTTGAAATTCTGGCACTTCATTGACAATCACTTCATTCTGTAAGCTTTATTGGTACTTATCCCAATTTGGAAAAGTCCAGTTTAATTAACACTGAATTCACAGCTACTGTCTAAAACTGATGTGTCCACTGGCCCCTTTCTATGTGATTTTACCCTTTATATAAATGTAATCATGTCCCATATTCTCTGCCAAGCAACACAGGATCATAGTATTTTTCTCTATGCTTCCATGACCATGTCAATTACACGTATCTGTAGCCATCCGTTAGTCTAGTTTCCTGGTATTCTAGTAAGCAACATTCATGTGCAAAGACATGGCCTTAAATTCCACAATGTATGTGACTAGTTTACAGCCCCAATCATTATTGCCTTTTAATAATTACCTGCAAATAATGCTCAGTGAATTATTTCAATTATAGTCACAATTATATAACATTTCGACTATACTGAAATATCCAAGAAAAGCTACTTTTTATACATCTCACTCATTTTTTAAAAATTATCTTTAAGTTGGCATATATAACATTCAATATTATTATAGCACTTTTTCGCAAAATCTGCCTCTTAGCAGATTCTCCTCATTCACTTTCTGGTGCCCCAACCCTCCGCATGGTCCCCTTTCCCCTTCTTGCTTCCTTTCTGCTCTCAAAGCACAATGCATTCTTTGTCCCACCTCCATCTTCCCCTGCAACTCTTTTTACTCTCTCAGTCTCCTAAAATTTTTATTTGGTTTTGTTTTTCAAGACAGGGTTTCTGTCCTAGAACTCAATGTAGACCAGGCTGGCCTCAAACTCACAGAGATTGATCTGTCTCTGCCTCCTGAGTGCTTGGTGTACAGATGTGTATTAGTACTGCTGGGCTTTCCTTTCTAAGTTTTTAAGCCTTACATTTACACACACACACACACACACACACACACACACAGAGCCATAACAAGCTTGGCTGCCTACAAAGGAAGAACATTGTCAAACTTTGAGTTTTGGCCACCTTGCTTAATATTATACTTTCCAGATTCATTAACTTTCTTGCAAAGTTTATAATTTCACTTTTTTCTACACTAAATAAAATTTTATTGTTGGACTGGAGAGATGGCTCAGTGGTTAAGAGCACTGACTGCTCTTACACAGGTCCTGAGTTCAATTCCCAGCAACCACATGATGGCTTACAACCATCTGTAATGGGATCCAATGCCTTCTTCTAGTGTGTCTGAAGAAAGCTACAGTGTACTCATATACATAAAATAAATGAATAAAAAAGCTTTATTGTCAAATATACTGCATTTTCTGATTGCTCATTCATATGTTGATAAACATTCAGGCTGGATCTACTGTTTGTTACTGTGATTAGGGTAGCATAAATATAGACGTGTCAGTATCTCTGCGGCAGTGTTCTGCGTGTATAACCAGGATTATAGCTGGGTCATGCAGTCGCTCTGTTTTTAATTCCCTGGGAGAACTCCACACTGATTTCCTGATAGTAACCTTTTTGACTAAGGTAAGGACAATGTCATTAGTTTGCATTTTCCTAACGGATAGGATGTGGAGTACTTGAGAATTCCCACTTGCTGACCATTTGTAGTTTTCCTTTTGAGAATTATCTGTTCATTTCATTAACCCATTTGTTACTTGGCAGTTTTGGTATTACATTTTTGTAGTTCTTTGTAGAATTATTATCTATCCTATTTAGAGGTGCTGTTATCTGTTCCTGATCACACGGCCAGCAAAAGTTACTGCAGAGGACAAATGGCTCTAAAATCCACAGATTTATGAATCTCAAATCTCATTTGGCTAAGAAGGTTCTCGTGTAAAGTCACTAAAATGGATGTTAAATGCTGATTCTGTGTTTCTTAAACTATTTTGAGTCTAATTACAAGGAATAGTCACTTATTTTTATTTTTAATGTTTTTGAGAATAGTAAATTCTTAATTAAAAGTGTAAGAAAGGGCAGTAAGCTGATATGAGTCCAAATGCAGACAAAGCAAAGCAGCCCACACTCTGAGGCCTGCTCCTCACAGCTTCCCTCACACACTGGAGAAAGCATCACTAATTAGGGATTATTCACTAATTACTAACTAAGAACAGATTGCTTGAAATACACTGACTGGTTTTCGGAGCATTCTTGCTCAAAAAGACTACACTAGTAGTTTCTAAACTACTAGTGTAGTCTTTTTGAGCAAGAATGTACTACTTGAGTGTACATTTGGAGTCAGATAAGATAAATCATATATTCAGCAATCCACAGGCTGAATATATGATTTATCTTATCTGACTCCAAATGTACACTCAAGTAGTAGTATTATACATATCTCAAACAACAAATTAAACTCTAAAAATCTCCAATGTAAGGGAATGTTTGACAAGTACTGGTCTCAAAGAACCTGGGGCTTTATAGAACTGCCAAAATGCATGAGCACTTCCTAAACCTCCACGTAGTAAATGAATAAAATGTACATGTACTACTACATGTAGAACATGAATAAAAGAGTAAGACTGCTTTCAAAGATAGAAGAATTTGGTGTCTTGTCTTGTACCACTAGTTAAAAAAAAAACTGTATTGTTCTATTAACAAATGCCTATGAAGACAGAAGTTCTACAACAGTAAAGTCAAGTCAGAATAAACCTGCAATTTTTATAACACTAGTTACAGGTTCAAGCATCCTTCCAAACATAAAACATTACGTTATAAACATTCAAGTATCAACTGAGCACCTACTATATGCGGGGAATTACAAGGCTTTAGAGTAAATGAGTTACTTAATACCCAGATTCCTCCTTTCTCCCCAAGGTTTGTAGTTCTCTATCAGAGGCAATACTAATTCACTTCAGGTAACCAAAGAACTCCTGTCAGTATGCTCCTAGTTGAGGGGCCGATGGCAGTGTGGGACTGGACATGCCAGCAAGTGGAGAATCATTCCAGGTAGAAGGAAGTGCCACGAGAAGTCCCTTAAACAGAGACAGCCTGATATATTTCCTGACCCCAAGGAGGAAGCTTAGTCTGAGAAGAGTCAAGGAGGTCACGGACTTACTCTACAGGCCGGAGGAGCACTAAGTAATATGGTCTGTCTTAAATTTTAAGGAGGAAAGTGGTGGCATTGAGTTGACTGTGTATAGAACAGACTGTAAGGAGGAGTTAGAGTAATCAGCCGGCATGCAAGAGCAGGCCTAGCGGGTGGTGCAGCTCCATGTACTCTGACGGCAGAGAAAATCGGAACTTGTCATAGATTAGAAGACAGGTATGGGGGTGGGGGGTGTGCAGGCAGGAGGAGAGAACCATGAAAGGAGCATGCTGATGTCAGACACTGGCGAGTGTCAGCATTCTGCACCAAAGTGAAGGAAACCCAGCTGGAGTGGAGATGAGCCAGAACAAAGCAGTGAAAGCAAGGCACAGAATACACGCGAGGTATACACCCGCTATCTGATTTAATCCTGCAGAATACATGCGAGGTATACACCCGCTATCTGATTTAATCCTGCAGAATAACAACGTTATGACAAAGTAAGTAAAAATCCAACAGTAAAACATCTTTGGCACACATTTATTTCCCATGCCTCAAAGGCAGAGGATGATCTGCTGAAATTCTTATCTCTCTGCGCAGGTTACATCTTAGTCTTAAAATAGCCTCTCTGGATATGCTGAGCGGCAGGCAGCACATGCATACCTTGGCTGAACCGGAGCCTCACTGACAGCCTGAAGTCTTTGCTGCAAACACTCAATTTCTGCTCTGTGGTTTTCTTCAGCTTCCTTGAGCTGCAGCTGTCCGGCGGCCACGAGGCTCTGTAACTCCTGGACTTGCCTCTCACACTCTCTGCTTTTCTCACTCGATGACAGAGAAGACACCTTGCTCTCATGGCTGACGCCTGTGTCACAAGAACAGAATCAAAGCAAGCTTTGGTGCAAGTTTTTGGTAACAAAGCAAACTTACTTAATTGTGTGTACAGAAAATACTCGGATTTCTTTAAAAATACGCTTTTAGTGATAAGCTGGGTTGCAGTGTCGCTTATTGTCATTGATGAAAACAGAAAAACCGGTTGAGTCAAGATTACTCTGTCCTCATTGCTTAGAATCACTAAATCAAGCAGTTTTACATCTTTACGTTTAAAACAATTTAGAAACACAGACTTTAAGTCATGAGAAAGGTCCAGAGATGAGGAGTCTTGGCTTTTCACTTTAAAGATGAGAAATATGAACAAGATGACCATGAAATGTTCAAGTCATCAAATGATCAAGTTTAACAAAAGCAAATGTATAAAACCTTTATACACTTGAGACTTACCCGTGCTCTGTAAAGCACTCTGAGAACAACCTGACAGAAGATCTGCTTCCTCTTCTGCCACATTTTCTTCAGCAAGCTTGAGTGTCACACCATCTGTCTGTTGTTCATGGATCTATTGAGAATGGAAGAATAATGACGTGAATATACAATCCACGACTTGGAATCTACATTGAAACAAACAGAACGTTCTGCATTAGGTCTGTTCGTCAGTCCCCTAAACCTGTGCCACTCTGAACCCAACACTTTGTTCCCTTTGACAAATGCCTCAGTGTCATAGCCACAGGAATTACACTGTATTAGCAATGTTCTTTTAGATCCAGAGGAATGTGCATTTTGAAAAAACAAATGTTCTACAGAAATTTGAACCGAATGTCCTTTAAGTTTCCACTGCACACATCAGATTTTTATTATCAATAGTTGACAACAAAATTTGTATTTACCTCTGCATGACAGGTTTATGCAAAGCCATATGTTGCTCACTACAATGCACTCTTCAAACATTTAAGATCTGCATGTTCAACTTTGAGACAAGGCAGACTACGATTACAAAAATCAGCTTAACTGTGTGCACGCACAGACATACACAGTGTATCAGACCTCATAGTGTTTATCAACTCACTGAGGAGATTAGACGAATGGAGAAGCAACACTTGTGGAGCCTGAATGTAATAACAGGGCCTCAGAAGAAAGACTCAAGTGAATCTGAGTGAGAGGAAGAACCCACACGTGACCACATGCTTAATCATTTATAGCAATTATTTCCTGGAAAGGCTCTGTGAGAAAACCTATGCTTTCATGAGTAAGGACAATGATCTTGTTGTCCTGGGATTAACTTGGATGAAAAGGGCAAAATAAAGCTGGTTAAATAAACAGTGTCTAAATTACAATAGCAAGGGGAAGAGAGTCTTGACTTGCCAGACTAGACAAATATAGCTAGAATACGATGAAAAGCAGTGAGTTGTAGAAAAAGCTATATTCCTAGAGGATATTTCAACTGGTCACTGCTGTCTATATAAGGAGTCCTCTACTACACTCCTACCTCCTGGATGTTTCTTAATCCCTTGCTTTGAGTGTGTGTGTGTGTGTGTGTGTGTGTGTGTGTGTGTGTGTGTGTGTGTGTGTGTATGTGTGATATTACATGTATATATGTACATGTTTGTGTATATACATGTATTGGGGGGGGGGCATGCACGCACACAGAAGTCAGAAGTCAATATCAGGTACTTTCCTCTGTCAATCTCTACCTTGGTTTTTTAGACAGTTCTTAGATGCATCTGAAACTTGGCAATTAGGCTAGACTTTCTGGATCCCCAAAACAGGGATAATAGAACATGTCACCTTCTACACGGATTTGGAGGGATTAAACTCAGGTCCTCTTCTTCAAGTGGAAGAACTTAATGGAGGCATTCTCCAACCTGCTGAGTACGTTTAAGCAGGGAATTTCACCTATTACTTCCCAGGGATAAAATAAAAAGCACCAGATAATGTAACTTTACAGTGTAATATTTACTCAACTCACAAACACCAACTAAACCTTTATCATGTGCATTGCACATGCTGTGCTAACCCAAGGGAATAAATGCAGGGTTCTCTGTTGAAAGTTTGGAATCTTGTGGACGAGGCAGATCAGTAAACAATTAAAATAAAATGAAAAAGTAATGTGATAAAAACATATGCTTAAGAGAGAGTGCTGAAACAGAAAGAAGAGTAACCAAGTATCTAGTTTTAAGAGAAGGCTCAGAGGAACAGAGGGAGGATGTGTAAGCCTAGGAAGGCAGCCAGAGATGACACAAGAAAGTAACTTAAACTGTAACAAGAAATAGGAAGAAGCCAAGAAGTATGGAGGAGGATGGGTACCCTAGCAGAAGGAAGAGCAACAAAGCCCAGGAGTGAGAGTTTGTGTTCACTTGGCTGAAACGAGTATCAAAGTTCTGCAGTGATGTCTGCGGTCCTGACCTGATACCTGATGCTGATGGACTGTGGGGAGTTGGGCAATTACAGCTATCTGCTGTGTTAAAAACCACTTGTTACCCAATGTGTGCAGAACAGTAGACAGGACAGTTTGGAAATGCCTGTCTTTTGAAAGGGCTGCTTCCAAGTTTTTCTCTTGGCAGTAATTAGAAAACCTAACTAATAAACAGCTCTCTATGCTAATATAGACCTGCCTGAATGGTCATTGTGGGTTACCATTGCTACAGAAAAGCACTATGGTCTGTGTGAAGACTTGTGGAAGTTGCCTATCTGCTACTTGAGAGAAAACCATGGACTCCTAAGCTCAGGTGAATGCCGTTGACACACAAACTGAGCATGATCTTACACTCACACAGGAAAAATCGGTGTGTCAAGTGACTCTACTAAGATCAGACACAATGCTATAGCCAGTATTGGGCTGAAAGGCTGGGGCAGAGCCAATAATTGGTGCTGGATGAACCAGAGAAAAAGCCCGCACCCGCATAGAAGGCAGTGGAGCAGAGAAACGTGGCCTGTCAGAGGACACACAAACAGAAGTTCACAGAGTTAAATAATGTTAAATGATGAGAGTTAAATAATGTTAAATGTTAGGCACACTGTCAGTATTTGGGCACACTGTTTAGGGTCTGTTGCAAAGCAACTAATTATCTTCTTTAACATATAAAGACAGACCCATTGCCTTAAAATACTACATGTAAGAGTCTACAGGTGTAGTTTAGTGACAGGCTACTGTTCTACTGTGTGTTTAAACTCCAGTAAGCTAAAAAATGAAAGACAGCTATACAACTAAATACGATTGTCTCATACTTTAACATTTGACATCCACTTACACTTCATCATGACTTGAAAACCCATCTCAGGAAATTACATATCACTTAAATTCTGGAAGTTTCCTCAGCTTAGGATATAAATGCTCTAATACAAACATATGAATGATTTAGTATTTCTAGCATCCTTCTCCATGTTCACCAATTTTAGAACTTCCTGATTGACAAAACAGCAGGTAGTAGAACAAATGCAGATACCATCTCCTCTACCCCACAGACCTTGCCTAAGCGCTTCTGCAGTGCCGAGAGCCTGTGGCATTCGTCCGTCACTTTACCAAGAAGGATTTGAATGCTCTCTTGAAAGTCTGAATGAAGAACAAACAATTATAATAATTTCATTTCACAGTACAAGTTTACCTCTTTTACAAAACAAGATTTACCTACTTAGAACTTTAGAAACATTATCAGGTAGTAATAAACCCATACATCCAATAATAAAAAGTTTAAGAATCATTACTATGAAGTAACTGGTATGACATTATCTTGAAAACTTTATCTTAAGATACATTAGTTTCTGTAGCTATTTAGATTGTCTCTTTCTATATTTAGCCCTGCCCTGGTCGGCCTGAAATGGTGGTACAAATGCAGAGGGCCAAGGACTTACACAGATGCATCTGCCTCTGCCACCCTAGCATGAACACTGGGATTTTAAAGGCCTGCATGCACCACCACACCTGACAAAGGTCATTTCTTAATGTATCTTAAAACTCAATTTTTTTAACTAGTCTTAAAATTATAAACCATTAATTTAAACTTAGTAAACTAAATTTTAAAGATTAAGATCTACAATTAGAACAGTTAACAGAAAGAATTAGAATAAAAAATAGATTGAAGAAATCAAGGAAAAAGAAATATGAACTTCATGGCTAAAAATAAGATATAAGAAAACTTATCTATCATTAAGTTGTTTAAAGTTACGTTTATAAGCAATTGACTTAAGCAAAGTAAATACTGTATAACAGTATAGTAAGCTTTTTACCTTGAACTTCGTATCTATACTCTTGTAATTCTGGGCTTTGATTTTGAGAAGTATAAACACCAGAATTCTCTTTCTCTTCTATATTCATTTCACATTTTAAAGGAGTATAGCATTCATCGAAAACATTGTTTAGGGTCTGTTAACAAAAATTGAATATTTTACATTAAAATTTTAATTTTTTTCTCCTAAATATTAGAAAACATTAACCTAAAGGCAAAAGAAGGTCAAAATAGTATGAATGGAATATGAATTCCCTCTCCCTCCACATATGAAATCAATCTACAGAGAAAACATATCTCTTTGATATGAAATTATTCTTTTATCAGGAAGATAATCTTAACTATACAAAATAGTACAGATTTTTCTGTTTTCTTTTAATTTTGAAATATATCATGAAGTGTAAGCAATCACTCCCTAGCACAGTTCCCACTCTGATATGATTGCTCTCCCTTGAAAATACCTCATTGCTCCACCAACTATCCTTGAACAAACATCACAAGGATAGAAAGTTCAAAGAGGACAATTAAAGAGCTCTGTCAAACCAACCAAAATGATAATATATCGAGAAGGAGATTATACTAATGTCCTTTCTATAATATGCCAGAATGTTTTCTGTGGTCTGCACACACAAAGTTAAAATTATCCAGCACAATGTTCTTCAGAGAAATTGAAATTTCCATCATGTAAGACACCATTTCATGTTCCAAGGTTTGATAAGCCATCCAAGTTGGCTTTACCTTTGTCCCTCACTCAACTGGAAATAACCAATGATTTTAAGGACTTTTAAAAGCCAATGTTTTAAATTGCTGCTGCTTCCTGCATGATTTTAAGTTAGGCACACTGTCAGTATTTGGGCACACTGAGATTTCAGCACAGCCACAAGGTAAACTTTGACCACATTAGTGACCTTAATGAACAAACTGTCTTCCTGGAAGGTTAAACAGTACCTCTCTGACACGAACAATGACTACAGAGTCTGCACTATTCTAGACACAACTTATCTCAACTTCTTTGTTCTTTTTCTGTGGTGCCAAAGACTGAATCCAAGACCTCAAACACAACAGACAAGCAACGGATCAGAGTCACACCCTTAGCTCTCATTTCCTATTGTTCCAAACTAGCTATCACAAAAAATGCAAATGGTCATTTTAAGCTTAGAACTCAGGAATACTTTGTAAGCACAGTTCTAGACTCAAGAGATTTGGGCAAACATGAGTGGATGGTTCTGTTCATTAAATCAGTAGCAATGTGGAATTTGGTACCTCCCATCCAAAGCCACTTTTAAAGGGACATCTTACCTTTGAAATGTGAAAGCATTTCTCAGACACTGCCTTTTGAAGTCGTTCAATGAGTACCTGTAAAGGCTCATCACCTAGCAGAAAACACACCACACATGAGCCATTTGCTGCATATACGTAAGTAACACTGTCACATTTTAATGCCATCACCGAGCCTTCCCTAGAATAACATGCATTTCAATTTCTTCCAAATGTGTTTTTCATTGTGCAATGCAGATGTTCTCAGATAAATTTCTAAGATTTGCTATTTCAATTCTATAGAAGGGTTTATACATTCAGGATTCTACATTCCAACCCAAGAATCTATATACTAACTTATCCATTAAATACACCCTTGCAAAACCTCACACTCAAAACTCTCACAAGCCAATTGTTCCCTTTTTGCACAGAGAGTTCAGTGGTAGGGAACTTTGATTAGCATGTGCTAGCCCTGGGTTTCAGTCCTAGTATTGCAAAATTAAATCCATTAGTTAATTATTAGATATATACTTTCTGTTCTCTTCTCAGAGACACTGATCACTACTCACTAGACTGTCTTGTCACCTAGTAATAGAACAATCGACTGTCGACAGGCTATCTGAAGAAGTATCAATACAAGCAATTCATGCAAAATCTTACTGAATTAAAAAAAAAAAAAAAAACAGCAAAGAACTCTGGAAATGAAAAACTCGCTTCCTTCTCTAAGTGACTCTTGAAATCTTAACTTTGTTCAACAGAGCAATTCCACCGGACACTTAGGAAGTCATTCCTAACAGTAAACATGGGAGCCAAGGTGGCTAAAGGACAGGAAGCCAGAATAGAAAAACTACAAAACTCTCAACAACAGCTGCCCATAACAGGTTCTGCCTTCCTCTGCGGTCTCTTCAATGTCCTTCCCACAGCGCCACCAAGGTTCTCTGCTCCATCTCCGGGGCGTCTCACTCTGCTTCTGGCCTTAGGGACTCTGGCCTTTCAGCTCCATGTAGATCGCATTTTTAGCCTAAAAGTCTCTCCTGGGTTTTAGAAGACTCCTTCCAGCTGATTAGTGACTATTTCTTTTACAAGTTAAAACATATACTTAACTCAGAATGTTCTAAATTGACTATATTATTTGTCTGTGGTCTGCTCCTCTTTGTGACTGAAACTATATAGACAAGAAACTTCAAGATTATTCTCAGCTTCTACCACCTGCTATTATAAACTGCCTGTGATAGCATTTAGCTCTAACTGTTAAGCTTCCCTGACATTTTGTTTCCAGTCTCAACATTTATTGGTTATAGCTAAAATTATTTACCTGATCTGCCCATCGTTATTTCATTTTTCCCAATTAAGCACACTGCTGTCCTCTTAAATAAGAGTATCGCTGTTGCTTCCTCTCCTTAAAAACCCTGCAGTAGGTCTGTCTTTTTTTTTTAACATTTATTTTTAATTTTACTAGGGGAGGGGGTGGTTAGACAGGGTCTGTCCTATAACTTGCTATGTAGACCAGGCTGTTGTTGAACTCAGAGATCCACCTGCTTCTACCTTCTTTCCTTTTTTTTTTTTTAAGATTTATTTATTTAGTATATGTAAGTACACCGTAGCTGTCTTTAGACACCCCAGAAGAGGGCATGAGATCTCATTACAGATGGTTACGAGCCACCATGTGGTTGCTGGGATTTGAACTCATGACCTTTGGAAGAGCAGTCGACGCTCTTAACCACTGAGCCATATCTCCAGCCCCCGCAGTAGGTCTGTCTTAGCAGGAGCAGGAAGCATAAGCATACTCCTTCGAGGTATATGAATCTTCTAACCAGGCACACGCCACAATCTTCAGCTCATCTCCCACTACTTTCTATACAACTTGAACTTTTCACTTCTCCAAAATGGGTCTCTTTATAAGGTCTATACTTAACACTTCAGAAACACCTCTCAGTTCCCAGCCCAACTGTTCCTGCTCCATCTTCATAGAACACTCAACTCCTCTCCTCTTCCTTCCACTCTCAGTATTCACCCTGGATCCAGGTCAACTGGGTTATTTGTTAGTCTGGGATACTTCCAGTAACAGTACAGCCAATGATGTACATCTGCCCTAGACAGACAATGTCTCTCGACTGGTGCTTCAGGGCAGGGTTCAGCACGGTTCAGAAGTTCTCAGTTCATTTTCCAAAAGCTTTCTGAATGGATTATACTTCCGTGAGAAAATGAGGCAGTGAGTTTGGCTCTCTTGGGCACCTCAATGACATGAATCAGCAAACCCGGGAATCAGATGCAAAGCCTCCTTACCCCACGGGGCCTGAGACAGGGCAGAACTACAAAATGATGCCTTTAAGGGATGCGTATTTGTTTCATGGAAATTAGTCAGAAGCTGGTTACCTGTCTCCTGCATTTTAGCATTCTGGAGCTGGCACTGGTGCATTTTATGAAGTTCGTCGATCTTTTTCTGTTGAGCAGAAACGAGCTCATCTTTAAGGCTGCAAAGAGCTTCCTCCCTCTCCTTTTCCATGTGTGCACGAACCTGATCTGCATGAGTTGAGTAAACCACAAAAAGGCATATGCGCTGGGCCTCCATCTGCAGCCTTAGATCGTCCTTAAAGTGAATAGGTATAAACATGAGGGAGAATTAAAACAACAGCTTATCTTCTATTTCTTTACATGTACTGGACTTCAAAGGAGAAAACGTGTCACAGTTTAAAAAGTCTTCATCCAGATGCCCGACCTACATGTCTTTCTCAAGAAAGGCCGTGCCATGTTTTTATTTACTAACTCAGTGTAATCGTAAATCGGGATAGTTGGTATAACTGGGAAGATTTTAATCTTATAAGTAATATTTTACATGCTACAAAATGAAAATAACGTGAATAAGCACCAATGGCCTCAAAACTCAAATTAATAAATCTCAACGTTTCTATTGTAGTTTTTCTCCTATTCCATCTAAAGCTCCTTAGATTTAAAGAGAAAACATTAGAGACAAAATTTAATTCATGATGTTTAATTATTCCTTGCCCACAAGGAACTGTTACCAAAAATCTGGAATGTGTCTACTATCATTTCCCAGTGGACATGTCAACAGCACATTATAGTGTATATTTCTGTGTATTGACACAGAGGCATTTATTTTGCAAATTTCTTTGCATTTTAATATCAAAACATCAAAAAATGCTTCTGAAATCAATCCACATATGTGACAGGTTAATTTGTTTTGACTATAGTGTAGTATAAATGAACAATCCACAACTGGACCGTTTTCCTTTGCAGAGACCAACTGGACTTTCATAAGCTTTGATCCTTTAAATCAAAAGGTAGTAAATGATTATATACATCCACCTAAGACAAATGAGTAAATGTTCTGTTAGTCAGCTGTTCAGCATGTATCAGACTCATCTGGAATTCTCGCTGACACACAGCCATGGTATCTGTCCTCTGACCCCTGATTCAGGAAGCTTAAGAAACACAAGTTCTGCCTGTTTCCAAGTGCAGCTGCTTCCCAGTGACCACACAGTTACTCAGGAATGTAACTGCTGGTTAGAGTTAAAGCACAGGCTGAGCTTTAGTAGCTAAATAATTTTCTTATATAACTGAAGTAAAAAAAGAAAAATGTGGATGCTTACACCCTTGTATCCTTATCAATAAGCCAGTTATTTTTGCCAATATTTGTTTGTTTTTGGGTTTTGGTTTTTGGTTTTTCAAGATAGGGTTTCTCTGTATAGCAATGGCTGTCCTGGAACTCACTTTGTAGACCAGGCTGGCCTCAAACTCAGAAATCCGCCTGCCTCTGCCTCCCAAGTGCTGGGATTAAAGGCATGAGCCACCACGCCCGACTATGTGATGGTGATAAAATGCTATTTTATTCATATGAATTTGTAAGGCTAAAATACTTTTTATGTTCCTTTGTCCTTTTGGTTTCTTCTCTGAGACATATATCTCTTCATATCTTTGGCTCATTAAATCCTTTGTATTTCCTCAGATATTCATATTACATTTACAGTCCTTTGTTTGTAACATATGTGGCAAACATCTGGACCTAGTAATGAAACATGTTTTAAGTATTGTTCATAAAGGAACAATACTCAAATTTCTAAATGCTTTCCTTTGACTTAGCTCTTTTTAATTAAAGTAGATCATAATTCTACTTTATTTACATCCTTCTGTCTAGTATGTCTTTAACTAACCTGGAGTTAATTTTTCCTATCGAATAAGGATGTAATTCCCCAATGCAAAAACAATTCTCTTAAGGCAATCATTGAATTTTCTGAGCCTTCTCATTGTCTTGGCTTGTTGATTCAAGATTCTTCTCAAATACTGTCTCACCAGAATACCCTCACATGAACTCTGTATATGAGAGGCAGAGAGAGAGAGACAGAGAGACAGAGAGAGACAGAGAGACAGAGACAGACAAAGACAGAGAGGGGAAAAAAGACAGAGATGGAGATAGATAAAAGGGGAAACCACACCTTTGGGCTCTCCCTTTACATTAAAGTGCATAAAGAGCAGTCTGTGGCAATGGACACTAGGTCATTAATGTCTCATGTAAGTTTCAATAATCTTATCTATAATTTAACGTTTTTATCTTACTTGTTCACAGCCTTTCTCATTTCTTATTTGTATTATATTGGCTGGCTAGGAACTCCAGAAGCACTGTTGGAAGAGTGACAGAGGGAAAGTGACTGTCCTGTCCCTGCCGAGCCTACACCGGGAAAGCTGCTCAACGTCACCTCAGAAACCCTTCTAGTCCTTATTTCTTCAAAGTTTCTTTCCTTCTTGTTGTTGCTGTTAAAATGGTAAACAAACTGGATATTCTTTTCCAACAGTATTTAAGATGATCAGGATGTGGAGGCTGAGTAACAGAATTATCAGATGCTGAATAATTCTTCCATTCTTGAGAATAATCTCATAATAATTTAATAAGAATTCAGGCAGGCTCATTCATAAATGAGAATAATCTGTAATTTTCTTTTTTTGAGGCATTCCTTCCCTATCTTTATCTCAATACCAACCAGACTCAAAGCGTAAATCCTTCCTTCCTTTCTTGTCCCTCTAATTCTCTTTTAATCCCACCTTAGTAAGGCCCTGTGCTCGGCCCTGAGCTTGTGAGAGCCACCGCACACTGCACAGTGGTCACAGTAGAGCACTTTTACTTGGAGAGGTGAGAAGGAAAGCCGATCATAGTTCTAGATTCTGTAGTGTCATTAGCTCACTAAAGCTTTGCATTTCTATGTAATTAGTTTGGGTAACTTATATTTTTCATCAGTAGGCCTTATTTATAGTATTGTTATATTTAAAATCCGTGTAGCGTTTGCACTGGGGATTTTATTTCCATCCTTCATTTTATCTGTGCTTTCTCCTTGGGAATCTAACAATTGCATCCTATAGATGTTTTCAAATAATAAACCATCAAATGTCTTCAAACCCTTCCCTTTTGGTTATTTCAAATTCACTTATTTCTGCTCTAAATTTTCTATTTTCTTCTATATGCTTTCGATAAGTGTGGCTATAATTAAAATGTTATTTAACACCTTCGGGTAATTACAACATATATTTTTCAAAACAATTCCATGTGTTTAGTCATTAATTAGTAATTTGAATTACTTGATTCTTTAAAAAAAATTATTTATTTTTATGTGCAGTGATGTTTTGCCTGCAGTATGTCTGTGTGAGGGTGTTAGATCCCCTGGAACTGGAGTTACAGACAGTTGTGAGATGCCATGGGGGCACTGGGAATTGAACTGGGGCCCTCTTGAACAGCAACCAACACTCTTAACCAACACTCTCTCAACACTCTCTCCAGCCTGAATTTATTGATTCTATTCAGGTTATTATAAAAGTAATTTCTCTATATATTTGATATAAGATTGTCAATGGGATTAAAAGTCATCAGAAATAAAGACAAACCTCCCCTGGCTTCTAGTTAGATGAAAACTGAGCCTCCTGCATCCTTCCGTTCTTTTCCAGCTCTGCATTGGCCTCTGGCCTCCTTTCAGAGCCAACCACACAGGCCTGGATCCTAACGCTCACCCACATCTTTGCAACTGCTATAATTTCCCCACTATCCAGAGCTCAGTTCAAAGGCTAACTCCTCCAAAAGACCTGTCCTGAGCTCTGTACTCTCCTGCCTAATCCTGTACTTCTTCACAGACCTAACACTGTTTCTAACTACCCTTTGTTTCCCACTTACTAACTGCTTTCCCCTCAAGAGCACGCTTCCTGATACTAGTACTCATCTCTTGTTCACCATTGTATGTATATTTGGAATAATTAAACATATATTCCGCTAATATAAAAACACATATTATTATACTGTAGATAACCTACCAGAACTGTCCTGGTTTTTCTAGCATCAGTATTTACCAAATATAAGTTATTAGGAATGACTCATTATTAGTCACAGTCTTCGCTAGCATTACTTGACAACAGTCTAGAGTCAACAGAGAAGAGATGAGAAGATCTCAATTCAAATATTGCTCAGATTAGACTGGCCTGTGGGCATATATGGGTGATCGTCTTGATTGTTAATTGATGTGGGAGCCCACTGTGGACAGCACCATTATGTGGGAAGAAAGTCCCAAGCTATACCAGAAAGGTAGGCAAGCATGAGCCAGTGGGTAAGCCAGCAGGTGCCGCTCCTCCATGGTTTTCTGATTAAGTTTTCACCCTCACTTCCAGACTGGGACCAGGAAGTGTAAGCCAATCACAACACTTTCCTCTCCCAAGCTGCTTCTGATCAGCTTTACCACAGCAACAGACTGAAATTAGAACATTTATTATATGTATTCTTAAGATCTTGGCTTATATTGAGAAGTAACAGTATTTTTTTTCTCATTCAAATAAGACTTAAAAACTTTAGGCCTTAAGCCACACCTTTCAGAAATATAATTTCATAACAACGGAGTAATTTACAGAGCAGCAGAAAACTTAAGAGGTTTTTTGTTTTGTTTTGTTTTGTTTTACAATTGTGGGATTCTAAATGAAAACTTGAAATTTTATACTAGAAAACACGAGTATGAAATACTCTAAAAAATAATAGATACTAAAGCAAAGTATAATGGAAAATGAGACCAAGTCTCTCAACAGTAACTCTTCTCTTTAAAAAGAAAAAAAAATGTAAAAAGGATTAGCCTAGATTACTTTCTAAGCAGCACATACAAGAGATTAACTGAAAGAGAGGCAGCAATATGTAAGTCAAACTGACAACTGACTGTCAGAAACCGAGAGTCCTATGCCAGGGTCCCTTCCCTCCCTGTAAGGACATGGGTTAGTGTTTCCTAGAGGTGAGCTCTGCTTCCGTGTGAGGTTCTGAGAGCATGCGGACATACCTGCTCAGCTTTGAGGGCATGAAGCTCTTGCTGGAGTTTTTCACGTTCACATGGTTCAACTGTTGCCTGAGATGGTTTTTGTGTTCTTGTTGGCAAAAGCAACTGCTCTCTCCCTCTTTCTTTAAAGGGAATTTTATCTTCTATCGTTGGTTTTGATTCTTTAGCCAAATCTTTAGAAACTGATCCCCCAGAATCCCCGACTGTGCCCATCACAAGCCCAGCTTGGTAAGAACTCATCTGTACAGGGCAGACAGCTGCATTTTCTGTTCCATTAGGGTTAGTGAGGAGTTCAAGTTCTTCACACCTCAATAAAAGCTGTTCCTTCTCTTGTTTTAAGGCTGTAACCTCTGCACTTAGAGAATCGATCGTACCATGAGTCTGCTTTAGTTGTTCAGAAAGGCCAGAGACTTTCTCCGAGAGTTCCAACTTCTCTCGCTTGGTTACTTCCAGCTTCTCCATAAGCTCTGTTGTATCTTTTTCTACAACTTCACCGATTTCCATCGGCTCAGATGGGAAAATTCCAGAACTCTTCCCCTTTGGCGCGGCTGGATTTCCTCTTTTTGAATGCAGCTCTTCCTCCAGCGCTCTCAGCTTGCTCTCATATTCCAATGCCTGCTTGGTCTGTGTGTCCTCTAAATCGTCTCTTATCTTGAGCAGACAAGTGTACTCCCTCTGTAACTCTTGATAGTTAACTTCAAAGTTCTTTTCAGCAAACGCAAATGTATTCTTTTGCTTCTCAATCTCTTCATTTAGATGAAGGCATTGTTGTTGAAGGTCCTCAGTCTCCTTCCTCAGCATCTCTACTTCTTTTTGCCACCTCAAGTCTTCCAACTTGCTTGCGCTAGGATCTACGGCAGTGAATCTTTCCTCTTGGCCCAAAGGAGTGTACATTTTCAACTTGTCTTCAAGGACTTTCTTCTCATCTTTAAGAATGCTGTTCTCTGCGTCCAGCTGTGCACATTTTTCTTGAAGGTCATCTTCCTTCTCCTTCAGTTGTTTCTCCAATTGTTCAGTTTTAAGTTGTAACTCCTGAACTTCCTGTTCAAGGGTACCTTTTTCCTTTTCTTCTTGTCTGAGGATTTCAATCTCCTTCTGCAGTTCGTTGATTTGAAGATTCATTTCTTCTGATTTTGAATTAACAAGGCATTCCTGTAAATCTCTTAGCTTTGAATTTTCCAGAATTAACTGATTCTGCTGGGTTATTAGGTTGTCTGTTTCACACTGCATACTTTCCATCTTCCTATTCATTTCATTTTGTAAGCCGTCTATCTGTTGCTTGTAATGAATGCCCAAATTGTCTTTAAGTTTTTCAATATTTATTCGATGCTCCACTTCTAAATCTTCTTTGAGTTTAGACAGTTCTTCCTCATGACTGAAGAGGAGCTGTGTTCTCAGCCTCTCCAGCTCTGCTTCTTGGGATTCCGCCATTCTGTCTAGCACAGCATTTTTTTCTTTTTCTAGCATTTCAAGTTTTATCTTATAATTTGTAATCTCAGCTTCGTGCTTGACCTCCAGTTCCTTTCTGGATTCGGAGGCAGCCACAATCTCAGCTTTTAGGTCTTCCACTGTGCTCAGGGACTTGCGTGCCTCACTCAGCCTGTTCTCTTGCTCTGCAATTGTCTGTCTAGCTTTCTGAACTTGCTCTCTTAAAAACCTTACCTCTTCTAAGAGGTCTTCAGACTGACTCTGTAGAGCTGACTTTTCTCCCAGAACTACCCCAAGCTCTCCCTTGAGTTTTTCCTTTTGAGCATGAGTCTCCTGTAACCTTACATTGAGTTCATTTATGGCCGCATTCATTAAACTTACTTGTTCTTTACTGACTGTAGCATTTGTATCTGACTGTAAGGTGTTCTCCATTTCTCTCCTATGTTGGGATTTGAGCTCCTCTATCTGAGACATGTGCTGTTTTATTAGCTCTTGTTTCATTTGCACTATTTGCTTCCCATACATCTCATCCAGCTCTGCTTGGAGATGGCTTAATTTCCGCTGGGTTTCCTGTTCCATCCTTTGCACGGTGCTGGTTTCCAGCTGGCTATCTTTAAGGTTTCTCTTCTGGAGTTCTTCAACTGTCCTCATTAGCTCTTTGATTTCCTCCGAACACTTTCGCTCATTTTGCTGAGAGTTGAGCACTTCTAGTTTCAGGCTTTTGATCTCCTGATCCTTTTGTGTAAGCTGTTCTTGTAACTCTGCTAGTAACTCATCAGCAGTTGTTACTTTATTCTTTAACTCAACAGTTTTCTTCTCTTCTTCTATTACTCTTGCATTCAACTCATCAATGATTGCCTGCTTTTCCTGTATTTCTTTTGTATTTAAGTTTTCTACTTTTCTGTCTTTTTCCTTGAGAGGGAAAAAAAGAAAGAAAGCATAAGACCTTCTTAACTTAAGTCATGCTTTTACATCATTCCACAAAAAGTAACTGCTAGGCCCACGCCTCAATTGTTCCCAGGATACACCTTGTGTATGCAGATACTGATGACAAACGNCTGCTTTTCCTGTATTTCTTTTGTATTTAAGTTTTCTACTTTTCTGTCTTTTTCCTTGAGAGGGAAAAAAAGAAAGAAAGCATAAGACCTTCTTAACTTAAGTCATGCTTTTACATCATTCCACAAAAAGTAACTGCTAGGCCCACGCCTCAATTGTTCCCAGGATACACCTTGTGTATGCAGATACTGATGACAAACGCGACAACAGCTCTGACCTTCTTAGGAAGGCTAGTGTGCTTAGCAGATATGAGTGCTGGGTTCTCCCAGCACTGCCAAAACAGAACAAAAGAAAGAGGCTGATAGGATGGCTCTGGTGACCTGAGGCCAACCTCCAGACAAATAAGTTAATAATTCTAGTAAGTTTAAAAACCTACTAAATCTGTGCTAAGCCATTATAGCTTCACTTTTTAAAAATTAACTGCTTAATAGCCCAATTATTTAATATTTGGATAGCTAATTATAATACTGTGTACTCTCTTAATTCAGAAAAAAAAATTAAAACTGAGTTCAGGCTTCTCCCATTTTCTGTAGTGATCTAAAGGAGTTCCAGGGACAAGGGCCACGCAATAAGAGAAGGAAATTGTCCGCTCCTGTGCGTCTGCCCTAAGTTCACTGCTGAGCATCTACATGAATATACTTTATGGCGGACTGTGCAAAACTACAATTTCAGTTCCAACAGAAACTTGAAAACAGAAAAGACATATTTCCCCAGTTGCCATTTGGGGTTGATTATGTAACTTTGTTTAACAGCTGAGCCCAGATGAACACAACAAGCACATTCATTATTACAATCACATAAAGCAACAAGTTGAGCAGAAGCCTAGGCAGAGTTTGGATCTGTTATTGACTTATCTCTGTGAGTAAAGGCTTCAGATCCAAGTACTAAACATGAAATAAAATCTACAGAACTGGTTAGAGCTATTATAAGCTAGTGACTTATATTACAAATGTTCTTGGCAAACATAACTCAAGGGCATTCTGAATGAATGTAACACTTCCAAAGTCAAAAAATGACAGAGGAAAGCCATCTGACAAAGTACTAGAGTGTTCCTCTCAGTACAGTTCAAGGAAAAAGCCAAGGCCTTTGAGACACACACTGTCCCTCTAGAAAAACCATACCCTGAGCCCAGTGTGTGTGTGTGTGTGTGTGTGTGTGTGTGTGTGTGTGTGTGTGTGTGTTCAGAGTACTCCAAAGACAGAAGGATCACCCACCATACTCAGTATAAATACTCAATAAAACAAAACAAAAAAAGGCGGTGTTGGGAGCATGTGGTGCATTGGACTAAAGAACTCCAGCCTACAGGTATAACCTTCACTCTAATGAGATGCATGCACCAGTTCATCCCAGTCCCATGCCATACCATCTGAGTGCCTGATACCCTTCCATCTGCTCACTAATGAACCCTCTACTGTTTGTCCATGGAAAGAAAATGAAATCCAATGGACCTGAAATATATAGTTACTCATGATTATTACTTATTGCAAATTAATAATCTTATATTTGAATTTTTAAGCAACTTGAACTTGAACTTGGAACAACCTGAGATTATATGCACCCTAGCTTAGGACTCAGGTGATACCAAAATTAAGTTTTCTGGGCCTAAAAATCAAAACAGACTGTGCTTTTGATTTGCTCTGTTATATAACATGTTTGTTACATATAAAAACAGGCAGTGTGGTACAAGAGCTCCATTCTGCCTTCAGGCCACATGGACAATTTGAATCCAAATTCTGGTATGAGTAGAGAGGCCAGCAACAAACCACTTTTGAACTTTCATTTCTCATTTGAAAAATCAATAGAAGCAAGGGGCTTTCAGAATGAGCTGTTCTTAGAATTTTAGATTATAAACTATGTGACAGATATTGCCATCCCTTGCCACAAAGAGCACTGACTTCCTAAATATGTTTCCAAGAAATAGAACATAATTTGTAGAACCAGTTGCATTTAGTTTTCCTAACTAAACCTACAAAATTTAATCTTGTTACAAAAATATTTTCAGAATTTTAGTATCATAGCAAAACCGGAATATGTCAGATGGAAAAAGAAAGATATTTGAGTTATAAACTTAGGCTCTCCAGAGACTCCAGTTAACATATGCAATTCACCTGTAGGAGCAGAATAGTGGGCCTTATTATCTTAACAACTTTATCAGTGTGAGACTCTCAAGTGCTTCTGAAATAAATTATTTTAATTATTCAAAGTTTGCCTTAATTATAAAATTTTATAATTCATATGCATAAAAGAGAGAAATACAACTAAGAAAAGTGAACTACAAAGTTGCTTCACATGAGCTGGCTTCCTTACCATTTCAAACGCTCTTAATTTCTCTTGTAAAAATGAAATCTGCGCTTGGCAGTCCTCCTCCTTTTTCTGATACTCTTGCAGCTGTTGCTGTTGAGTAAAGAGCTGCCGTTTGGCCTGCAGTAAATCTGTCGCAGTTCGACTAAGGGTGCTGTTTTGCAGAGTTTCATTAGCCTGTAACTGAAAACAGAAAGAACCTTCAACATAGTCAATTCTGAAGTGACTGGTCATGAACAGACTTCTTCTGGAATATTACTCTGCTGGCTTCTGTTCACTTCATGTTCTTAGCAAACATGCTGTTATGCCAGGACTGACTGGGCCGATAAATTATCTTTCATATGATAAATCAGAAAAAGCAGATCAAGTAAGAGACAGGAGTAAGAACCAAACACCAGGAGAAGTAGGACAGAAACATACTTCTGGGTTCTGTAACTTTTCAGACTCTAGCTCCAATCCCATTCAGAGGCCTAACTGTACTTCTGCCCCTAAATTTGATCAGACTTCTGTCTACTTACATTAAATTCTTTAGCTTAAGATATTTCAACTTGTTTTGTATTACTTGCTGTCAAACTCTGATCAATGCAGTGAGATTCTGCCTTAGTCAAAGTTACCAGATCTAAGTGATGAAACACCACTGCCAACACAAGTTGGGGAGGCAAGGGTTTATCCGGCTTACACCTCCACATCATAGTCATCATCAAAGGAAGCCAACAGAATAGGAACCTGGAGACAGGAGGTGACACGGAGCCATGGAGAAGTGCTACCTGCTGACCTGCTCAGTTTGCTCTCTGTCAGAACCAGGATGACCTCGCCAGGCATGGCACCACCCACTATAAGCTGGACCTTCCTCCACCAATCACTAAGAATGAAAGTCCTCACAGCCCAATCTCATGAAGGCATTTTCTCAGCTCATGTTCCCTCCTTCCTGATAACTCTACTTGGGTCAAGTTGACCTCAGCTTGCACTCCCAAGGTGAACGTGAAGAGAATGGGAGGTGTAGGTCCCGTTACCACTGAGAACCTAACGGAAACCACGCCAGGACTGCGAAGGTGCAGTGCAACTCCAGAGGAATCCCTACAAAATCCATTCGGTCTGCCTTGGTTAAGATGCTGCAGGACAGCAGGAAACACTCACAAGATAGGAATGAAAATTCCTGGCTAATATAACAGCCTAATTTTACCGCTTTTTGTTCAGTACACTATAAGAAGCAAATGGCTTCTGAGTGCGCTTTGGTTTGTTCTGGAAAGTGAAAAGGTGTATAATTCATCACAGACAGCAATAAACTTTGTTGGACTAGTAATACTTACGTGCTGGAACTGAATCTGCAATTTTTGACTTTGTTCTGTCAACTCTAAAAATTCTATCATTGTGTCATCCTTTTCTCTTCTCGCTTGCTGCAGGTTAGCAGTGAGCTGAGTTATAATGCCGTCTCGTTGCTTAATGGCGGCTTCAAATTCTTGTAACTAAGAGAAACAGTGAAAACTGGGTTAGCTTTTCGCCTTTCTTATTTTCAAAATAAACAATACTTCAGAAAGGCTACTGCCTACCCAAATTAGTTTTATTTGAAAAATGACTTTGAAAGTATGTATGCATTAAAGAGGAGAATATATTTGGTTTGGCTTCCCCATATTTTGTTGTAGAAGTATCTTTACACTTTGGAATGCCCCAATGTATTTCTAGGTAACACCAACAAAAACATTTAAGGCCGGCTTGTGTCTGAAGAGGATGGAAGTGTACCGTCTCGCTTCATCTTGACTTCAGCTTGACTTCCCTGCACAGCAGATGTGACTTAAAATGACTTGTGGGCATTATTTTTTTTAACATTCTTCTCTTTTTTTATTATATATTTTCTTTATTTACATTTCAAATGTTATCCCCTTTCCCAGCCCCACCCCCCGAAACTCCACCCCTGCTTCTATAAGGATGCTCCCTCCACCCACCCACTCCCTCTCACCTCCCCGCCCTGGCATTCCCCTACACTGGGGCATTGAGCCTTCACAAAACCAAAGGCCTCTCCTCCCACTGATGCCCAACAAGGCAATCCTCTGCTATATATGCAGCTGGAAACATGGGTCTCTCTATGTGTACTCTTTGGTTGGTGGTTTAGTCCCTGGGAGCTCTGGGGAGTTCTAGTTGGTTGATATTGTTCTTCTGATGGGGTTGCAAACCCCCTCAGCTCCTTCAGACCTTTCTCAACTCCTCCATTGAGGACCCTATGTTCAGTCCAATGGTTAGCTGCAAGCATCCACCTCTGTACTTGTCAGGATCTGGCAGAGCCTCTGAGGAGACAGCCATATCAGGCTCCTGTTGACTTGCTGATATTCCTAATAGGTTTAAGTCACACTTTTTTGTGGTTTATACCTATTATCTCTCAAGTGGATTACAGGGGGAAAAAGTCTGTCTTAAGGGAATGATTTCACTCTAGCGACTTTATATGGTTAAGTTTTTAAAGGCCACAAATTTCAGCTGTTTTTCTGCAGTCTTCATTTTAAATAAGCGATATTTATGCTATCTATATACAAGAACAAAAATTATGAAGTGACCTAAGTTGCCATTCCAAAGCCCTGTATGTAAAAAACACACATATACTCCCATTCCTGTCTCCTAGGAATGCAACCAACCAAAGCCACAGTGGGCGCACCTGCTTCAGCCCTTCGGTCCCAAAGCTGGCCCTCATCTCTTCCAACTCCTGAGTCAACTCTTCAATGTCATGCTGCTTCTCGGCCAACTCCTTCTCCACCGTCTGGAGACAGGTCTGACTGGACTGGGCTCCTTGCTCTGAGTAAGAGTCATCAAGGGAAAAGTCTTCTTCCTAAATAAATCCAAGATTTTGTTAATAAATACTAGTGACACTCTTGAAGGACAGGGACAAACTTTAAAATTCCACAGCAAAGTCCACTTTAAAACACTCCTACCTCCTGCAAGTTCATTAGAAAGCTGTTTTGTTATTGATGAGATTAACACCTTAACAACATAAATAGGATTTCTGTACTTTGTTATAACTGTCACAGAAAAAAGGGGATAAGCGGTTTTGTACAATGTAAGTGGCACACAGGAAGAAGTGCATGCAGAGAAAGCTGTTAGTAAGCTGGGAGCCTTTTCACAGTGTAACACATTAGTATCATGAACAGTTTAAATACTGTACCCTTAAGGTATCTGTAGGCTTTCTTGGTTTCATCACAGAATTGCAGCCATTAATCTGTATAAAAACAATTTCCTGATATATTATGATCTTAAACTAAATGTAATCCATACCTGATAATAGTATTTTTGTGTTTTGTGGAATGTGTGTGGGATGGTAGACATAGTGTGTACTGCTGTTGTTTGAGACAAGGTTTCTCACTAAGCATGAGGACCACAAATCAAGCTCCACTTACTGGCCAGATAGCCCTGATCCTCCCATCCCTGCCTCCCCAGTGCAGGGACTGCAGATATACATTTCCAAGCATTTTATGTGGGTGCTTTGGTACAGATCCAAGCTTATGCTTGTGTGGCAAACACTTTGCTGAGTCATCGTCCTACTCCAGTCTTTTTAGGACTAAGAAAGAAAAGAAAAAAGCCTTACGGGCAAAACCATAGTGATAAACTTAAATATAATTCAAGCACCTAAAAGAAATATAACAACTCTAAATGTATTCATTCCTCAAACACCTGAGTGCTTACACTGCCCCTTCTACCTCTCCCAGACCAACTGCTTCTCCATATGAAGGGTAACTGGGTAGGCTATGGACTGCTGCAGCCTTCAGAGTTCAGTGTTAGGTGTCTTTCTCCAGCACTCTGGAGTCCCACTAAAACTTAAATTCACTGATTCAGCTAGCCTGGCAGCCCACACAGCCCAGGAATCCTCCTGTCTTGGTCTCCCCAGTGCTGTGATCACACAAACAAACAACCACACCTACAATCAAACTCATTTTTAGACATGCTGAAAGCCAAAACCCAAGTCTTCAATCATAGTGATGTTTGCACCAGCCTAAAGAATTTCTATGAATACTTTAGCACCAGTCTTGACAGTGGTTCCCAAACTGTTTAGGAAATCAATCTTAGCCACAGCACTGCCTATCTTCACCAAAGTTATATAGGAAAACCCTGCTAGTATCTGACAGCAAATCCTGACCAAGGCATCAGAAGCAGTGGAGAACAACTAGAGAAGGAAAGTTCCCTATTGGGATAAGATACTAATGATGCTCAAACACAGAAACTGGCGTCACATAAAGGTCTCCATCTCCTTCTGTGAAGATGTCTCGATCTCTCTCTCTCTCTCTCTCTCTCTCTCTCTCTCTCTCTCTCTCTCCCTTCTCTTCTCCCCCTCCCTCCCTCCTCCTCCTTCTTTCTACTTTCTCTTCCTCCTCCTCTTCCTCCTCCTCCTTCTTCTGTCTCTCTCTCAGTATCTCTCTCCTCTCTCCCCCTCTCTCTTTCTCCTTCTCCTTTCTCTCTCTCTCTCTCTCTCTCTCTCTCTCTCTCTCTCTCTCTCTCTCCCTTCTCTTCTCCCCCTCCCTACCTCCTCCTCCTTCTTTCTACTTCCTCTTCCTCCTCCTCTTCCTCCTTCTTCTTCTTCTGTCTCTCTCTCAGTATCTATCTCTCCTCTCTCCCCCCTCTCTCTTTCTCCTTCTCTCCCCCCCCTCTCTCTCCCTCTCTCTCTCTTTTTCTCTATCTGGCATACCAAAAGGGGCTGAAAGGATTGGCCTTGCTTTACTAATGTGCAGCAACCTCCTTTATCCTTCCTGACAACTTTGGCATAACGAGCACTTTATAAGCTATGCATACACTTGTGTTGTTTTTTAAGCTTCCTCTTGCCTGGCATAGGGACTCTGACTCCTGTGTTTTCAGTCTAAAGTGTCTCCGCCAGTGAGATGTATTCTCACAGACAACAAATAATTGTATATTGTTTGGTTTTTTTCAGCCACCCCATTGTTTCTTTTAATAGGAAATTTGATACTACACTTAGTGCTATTATTGAGAAAACCTTGCTGCTTCTTGTAACTCTGCCGACTGTTTTCTGGTTGTTTGAAGTTTTCTTTGGTTTTGGTTTTGGTTTTGGTTTTGCCCTCACACACATTAGGGGTCTGCTTACTTGCAGAGTGAGACATAAGCGGCTTTTACCTCTCTTTTCTCAGTCCATCTGCGCTTCCTATTCTGACTCCATCTGTGCTTCTGTGAGGTTCTCGTTCATCCTCCACATGTGGGATTTTATATCACTAGTGTGGTTGACGTGACTGACTTTAGTTTGTACTTATCTTAAAAAGTTTCAATTTCTCCTATTCTAAAAGACAACTTTTATGGTACAGTATTTTTCAATGGTAGTTTTTAGAATTTGTGATTTTAAATCCATACTTAACACAGAGGAAATTTTACATAGTGTTATTCAGATACCCATTTATTTATTCATTGTTGGTTATTTTCCTGGTCAGTCTACAAGTAAGAATATTCTTAGCTCTAAAATACATTAAATTTGTTAAGTGCTACCCATATTATGATTATTATAAAATTGTGCTATGTTAGCTTAAGCATAAATAGTTCTCTTTACTATTAGCAACCTCAACACATTGAATCTTATGAAATATACTAATTTGCTGACACATTTACAGTAAGAAACTGGTTATCATGTTCTCTAACCCTGGAACAAAGAAATGGAGATTGTATTTAAAAGACTAGGACAAAAGAATACACACTTACCACAGCACATAAGTGATAATTATCACAGGACATAAGGAGGACACATCATAGAGAGGTCATATCCACCTAACAGTTTCTTACCTAACATCGCTGTCACAGCATTAGTGCCAATAAACAAGCCCATATTCTTAACATAAATCTACACACTTGTGAAAAGCTTTACTCATAACAGAATATTGGAAACTAATCATTTATGCTGTTGCTATTTTATTGTATTTATAGAAATGCAACAGAGCATACAAAACATACAAAAAACAAAGCACTGGCAATTAATAATTGTAGTGATATAAAATAACTATTTTTGCTTATACCATTGAAATTATGATATATTAATCTTACCTCAGAGCTACATTCATCTGCAGTGGTAGAAATTTCACTTTCAGGCTAAAATAAAAGGAAAAACAATTTGCAGTTTTTACTATATTTTACAAGAAACAATTTTTCCTATATTTTACTTTCAATAAGCAACTATTTGTAACATAATGAAAACTACATAAAATGCTACTAAAACCATTTAAGATGCTACCAAAGCCTAATAGAAATTATTCAGATCTTTAAAATTTCACTATGAATTAATGTCTGAAAAATAATTTTTCTCTATATAAAAAATATCGTGAGAACTCTGTTATACATAGTACCTATCCTTTGTAAGCAAAAAGCACCAAGGTATGATTTCTTTGAATGTTATAACTCCTAAAGAAAACAGTCTTAAATGCTACCACCAATAGTCTTATTTCTTCAAAAGTATCATAAAATCTTGATGCTAAAAGTAATTTCTTGAAAACAAATAGCATCCTTTGTTGTTATACTGATTTTACAACTTAAACAGCATTCATTCAAAACATTTGCTAGAGGCTAGAGAAATGGTTCAGCAGTTAAGAGCCCTTGGTGCTCTTGCCAGGGAGGGCTCAGAAGCCATGGGGCCTATGACCAGCGCAACTCCACTCTAAAGGATCTGATGCTCTCTTCTGGCCTCCCTGGGCACTGCATGTATGCAGGCCAAGCACAAACCCCTATAGCCACAATACACATCCTTATAGAATAATAAAAATTAAACACTTTTACTTTATTCCAGTATTGGCCATGAGGTCAGTGGCACTCAAGGTTGTCCTCGAGGTTGTTGTCCCTCAAGTACAACAAAGAAATAAATCCTATTTCTTTTCATTCCAAAAGTGCTTTTACTGTCACACCCACGTGCATGTATCCCTAACCTGAAACTCAGAGTTATAATAAATATATAAATATTAACTATCACCGATTTATTCCTCATCTGTTCCTATGGAATTATTATTTAACATTCAAGATCGCATTCCTACAATGCCCTTCCTAAGTAGTGTAACTACTCACAGAAAAAAAAAAAAAATAGGCTGGGTTCTACTCTAAAATTCTGTAACAAAGGTTCCTAACTCAAGAGGCTCTGATTGCTTACTTGCTTGCTTGCTTGACTGATTGATGCATTGTTGTGTATGCATATGTGATTGTATATCCATGTGTGACTGTGTGCATGACTGTGCACATGTGTAGCTGAGGGCTAGGAATATAATTCCATGGTAAAGTGTTGGTTGAGCATTCACAGGGCCCTGGATTTGAACTCCAGCATTGCAAAATCAATAATTAAACACATAAAACCACTCAATGATTCCTGAGCAGAAAGGGAGCTCCATTATCTGATAAAGTACATCTACAAAAATCCCAAAATATACAACACTACACCCGCTAAGCAAATACTTGGGGGAAACAGAATGTTCCCCTCCAAACAATTCAGTGCTGCCACTCTCAATGTTTCTTCTTGAAAACTGTACTACTTTTATTTCCTTAGTGTGTATGCAGCAGAGCATGGAGGTCACATGACGTTACCCACATGGGTCCTGGGAACAGAACTCAGCTCGTCAGGTTTGGCAAGCAAGTGACTTTTTATTTATTTATTCTTTTAGGATTTTTGTTTTTTTATATATTTTTTTAATTCTGTCAAGACAGGGTCTCACTATGCAGCTCGGCCTGTCCTGGAATTACTTTGCAAACCAGGCTGGCCTAGTTTGGAATAGACATAACCTGCAATAGTGGACTAGACAGAACCTGCAACGGTGGACTGGACAGAACCTGCAACGGTGGACTAGGCAGATCATGGACTCCTAAGTCAGATAAACACTTTGTCCACCTTATTTTTATCATGGTATTTATTACAATACTAGAAATGAAGGTAGGACATCCCACTTCAGCCTCCCAAGTGCTGAAGTCTCTGAGAGGTGCGTCCACCCTCAGCTCCTCACTCTTCTTTTGCAATCATATTCCCATACATCCAAGACACATGATGACCAGATTTCATGAGGAATATAACATGTCTCCATTGCCCACCTCGGTACTGAGCATTACTTTCTATCTACTCTAATCTTATTTCTATAAAACATGCTGTAGCACAAAGTTCAAATAATATCTACCCTTCCAATACTCTCCTGAGCAGCCTGCCCCTCTATTTCTGGTCTTGGTTGGTGATCCAACCAACTACCATTTTAATCCATTCTAACTCTCCCATTTCAGAAGTTATCGTTAAACAAGGGGGTGATTCTTGGGAAATTAGGATTTCTTGGGCCCCTTCCATGGGGGTTGGGCCAGGTACAACTTTCAAACTTATCCCATCACTTTGGGATCCATATGAAATTGAATTTCCTGTTCCCAGGTTACACAACACACCACTTTTTATCTTTTCAAATGTTTTTCTTTCTGGGCAGAGGTTGCTTCCCTCACTTTTCTTTCAGCTCTTGTTAACTCCCTCTCATAGTTTCAGCTGTATTAACCCTTCCGAACATACCCAAGTAACACACACAAGGCTGGCTCTGGCATGCCCTATACTCTTGAGAGCCAGGTACACTGCTGCTGCAATGTACCTGTACTGGACAAAAGCTGCAATGGTGGAACAGACAGAACCTGCAATAGTGGAACAGACAGAAGCTGCAATGGTGAACTGGACAAAACCTACAACGGTAGACTGGGCAGAACCTGCAATGGTGGACTGGGCAGAACCTGCAATGGTGGAACAGACAGAACCTGCAATGGTGGACTGGGCAGAACCTGCAATGGTGGACTGGGCAGAACCTGCAATGGTGGACCGGGCAGAACCTGGAATCCTAAGTCAAATAAACTCTGCTAGGAGTAAGTGTTGTTCTCTGCGTTCCTCATCGCTGCTCAGGAAAGGTTTGCTGAATGAAGCTCCCAAGGCTCACTCCAAGGCTACTGATCATTTTAGGTCTAGATTTTACCATAGTGCTGAGATTTGTGAGAAGGAGCAAAGTCATCATTAAATGCACGGTGTGCTCATGACCAGTGTCACTACTCGATGCTCCACTTCAAACCACACTAAAACCTGAAGGACTTACTTCAGCAGAGAAGACCTGGCCGTGCTTTGTTATCTCTGCCCCGGAGGAATCAGGGTTCCCGCCTGACTCTTTCCTCTGAGGACTTTCCGAGCAGAGCTCACCACTCTGCTGATCAGTATGGAAGCTTGAATCATGTTTAGAGCTTGACGTTCTTTTCTTCTTCAGTTTCTTCGGAATGTCCCCATCATATTGGGCTTTTCTTTGTTGAAACCGAGCAAGCTATAGGGGAAGAAACAAAGTGGCATTACTCATCTAAGGAGTTATTTTTACCATTGTTAAAACTGAGTCACTTATTAAAAACCCAAACTATCTCAAGAATGGATGGCAAACTAAGGGCAGGCATCCTATCCTTATGGAAGCAATCACTGCCACACTGATATAAGAATGGAAAACGTCTTCAAGGGAACATCAGCTCAGAGTCAGAAGCTGGTAGGTGAGACACTCTGTCGCTCCACTCTGAGCATTATCTGAGGATTTCAAACTGTCTGAAAGCACAACACACACAGAGTTCAAATGCACCCTTCCTGGGTTTTCTAAACATAATTAGCCTGTGCCAAAAGAATTAACTCTACGTGTGATTTCTAGCCTTGTCTATAAAGGAAGAGTGGAAACCATGTAAATTCCAGAGTGAGGCTTTCTGGCCCTCCAAGATTAGCCTAGTGACACCTATCTGTTATAGTTTACTCACTATTCACATCACTACACCATTCTTCTTTAAATTATTTCTAAAAGACAAGTTTAATCCTGGGCACCCCTTGCTAAAAATTAAATGTCAGTGCCCTTTTTTTAAGTAGTCAACAAAAATTAAAACAAGGATGTATCTAATATTAAAATATTAAGCCATTGATGAAAGTCCTAAGAGAAATGGACGTGTACTAAAACATGTAATTCAGGAAACAATTTCATCGTGAGGAAAAAGGAAAAGGTAAAAGGTATAAGTTTTCTTTATTATTATACAATGTGTTCAACACCAGGCTAGGAAATACATAAGATATCATCATCTAGTCAGAATTATCATTCCACATACAACACAATGCTGAGTGAACTCTGGTAAACGCTTATTAAAAATACTAATTCAAACCATTACTGCTAATGGCAACACTCATCACACAGTAGTGGATATAAAACAATATCACAGTGTAGTTATTATAAAAAGAAAGCCATCTACAACTCTCCTTACTAGAGACAAAGCAGGCCTCAGGCTTCAACCATGAACAATCATATCTAGTTTGAATTTTAGTAACACTGTACTCACAGCAATAGGTAAATTTAAAAAAACAAAAAATGTACATCAACTTTGGTGTGTTCACAACTTAAACTATAGGTGTTTTTTGCTAAATTATTTTCTCTTTAAGTGTACTTGTGAGTAGCATATGTGTGTGTGTGCGTGTGTGTGTGTGTGTATACATGTACATGTGTGTGTACATGTGAATGTGCTTGTCTGAGTATGTGCACAAAGGGACAGAGACTAACTCCATGTACCATCCCTATCACTCTGCACTGTAACAGTCGCTCATAGTACTGACGGCTGTAGATTTCCCAGCAAGTTCCTGACATCCTCCGGTCTTTGCTTCTGTTCACACCATACCTCACTGTGCTGAAATTATAGCCTCTCACCACCATGGCTGGCTTTTACCCACACTTTACTTGCATAAGCAAGCACTTTGCATCAAGAGCCATCATCCAGCCTAAATTTTCTTTTCTTTCTTTTAAATAAAATTTCTTTCCTATGAAAAAGATACTAACACTTCTTTTTTTTTAAGTTGTTTATTAGTGTTAGAGCTTTCTATTCTTTCCAACATTTGATAAGATACATTTTATTTTATTAGATATTTTCTTTATTTACATTTTGAATGCTATCCCGAAATTACCCTATAGCCACCGCCCCCCACCCCCGGCCCTGCTCCCCTACCCACCAACTCCCATTTCTTGGCCTTGGCGCTCCCCTGTACTGGGGCATATAAAGTTTGCAAGATCTAAGGTCCTCTCTTCGCAATGATGTCCAACTAGGCTATCTTCCCTACATATGCAGCTAGAGACACGAGCTCTGGGGGTACTGATTAGTTCGTATTGTTGTTCCACCTATAGGGTTGCAGACCCCTCCAGCTCCTTGGGTACTTTCTCTAGCTTCTCCACTGGGGGCCCTGTGTGCCATCCTATAGATGATTGTGAGAATCTACTTTTGTTTTTGCCAGGTACTGGCATAGCCGCATATGAGACCACTATATCAGGTTCCCTTCAGCAAAATCTTGCTTACATACGCAATAGTGTCTAGGTTTGGTGGCTGATTATGGGATGGATTCTGGGGTGGAGTAGTCTCTGGATAGTCCATCCTTTCATCTTAGCTCCAAACTTTGTCTCTGTAACTCCTGTCATGGGTATTTGGTTCCCAGTTCTAAGGAGGAATGAAGTATCCACACATTGGTCTTCCTTCATCTTGATTTTCTTGTGTTTTGCAAACTGTATCTTGGGTATTCTAAGTTTCTGGGCTAATATCCACTTATCACTGAGTACATATCTAGTGACTTCTTTTGTGATTGGGTTACCTCACTAAGGATGATATCCTCCAGATACATTCATTTGCCCAAGAATTTCATAAATTCATTGTTTTTAATAGCTGAGTAGTACTCCATGGTGTAAATGTACCACATTTTCTGTATCCATTCCTCTGCTGAGGGACATCTGGGTTCTTTCCAGCTTCTGGCTATTATAAATAAGGCTGCTATGAACATAGTGGAGCATGTGTTCATATTACCAATTGGGACATCTTCTGGGTATATGCCGAGGAGAAGTATTGCTGGATCTTCCAGTAGTACTATGTCCAATTTTCTGAGAAACAGCCAGACTAACTTTCAGAGTGGTTGTAAAAGCTTGCAATCCCACCAGCAATGGAAGAGTGTGCCTCTTTCTCCACATCCTCAACAGCATCTGCTGTCACCTGAATTTTTTATCTTAACCATTCTGACTGGTGTGAGGTAGAATCTCAAGGTTGTTTTGATTTGCATTTCCCTGATGATTAAGGATATTGAACATTTTTTAAGGTGTTTCTCAGCCATTCAATATTCCTCAGTTGAGAATTCTTTGTTTAGTTCTGTACCCCATTTTTGAATGGGGTTATTTGAATTTCTGTAGTCCAGCTTCTTGAGCTCTTTATTTATACTGGATATTAGTCCCCTATCAGATTTAGGATTAGTAAAAATCCTTTCCCAATCTGTTGGTGGCCTTTTTGTCTTATTGACAGTGTCTTTTGACTTATAGAAGCTTTGCAATTTGATGAGTTCCCATTTGTCAATCTTGATCTTGCAGCACAAGCTGTTGCTGTTCTGTATAGGAATTTTTTCCCCCTGTGCCCATATCTTTGAGGCTTTTCCCCAATTTCTCCTCTATAAATTTCAGTGTCTCTAGTTTTATGTGGAGGTCTTTGTTCCACTTAGACTTGAGCTTTGTACAAGGAGATAAAAATGGATCAATTCCCATTCTTCTATGTGCTAACCGTCAGTTGTGCCTGCACCATTTGTTGAAAATGCTGTCATTTTTCCAGTGGATGGTTTTAGCTCCCCTGGCAAAGATCAAGTGACCATAGGTGTGTGGGTTCATTTCTGGATCTTCTATTCTATTCTATTGATCTACCTGTCTGTCGCTGTACCATGCAGTTTTTATCACAATTGCTCTGTAATACAGCTTGAGGTCAGGCATGGTGATTCTACCAGAAGTTCTTATATTTTTGAGAATAGTTTTTGCTATCCTAGGTTTTTTATTATTCCAGATGAATTTGCAAATTGCCCTTTCTAACTCAGTGAAGAATTGAGTTGGAATTTTGATGGGGATTGCATTGAATCTTTAGATTGCTTTCGGCAAGATAGCTATTTTGACTATATTAATACTGCCAATCCATGAACATGGGAGTTCTTTCCATCTTCTGAGATTTTTTCAATTTCTTTCTTCAGGGACTTGAAGTTCTTAACATACAGATCTTTCACTTCTTTAGAGTCTCACCAAGGTATTTTATATTATTTGTGACTATTATGAAGGGTGTTGTATCCTTATTTCCTTTATCAGCTCGTTTATTCTTTGCGTAGAGAGAGGCCATTGATTTGTTTGAGTAAATTTTATATCCAGCTACTTCACTGAAGCTGTTTATCAGGTTTAGGAGTTTTCTGGTGGAATTTTTAGGGTCACTTATATATACTATCATATCATCTGCAAATAGGGATATTTTGACTTCTTCCTTTCCAATTTGTATCCCCTTGATCTCCTTTTGCTGTCGAATTGTTCTGGCTAGGACTTCAAGTACTATATTGAGTAGGTAGGGAGAAAGTGGGCAGCCTTGTCTAGTCTCTGATTTTAGTGGGATTGCTTCGAGTTTCTCTCCATTTAGTTTGATGTTGGCTACTGGTTTGCTGTATATTGTTTTTATTATGTTTAGGTATGGGCCTTGAATTCCTGATCTTTCCATGACTTTTATCATGAAGGGATGTTGGATTTTGACAAATGCTTTGTCAGTATCTAAGGAGATGATCATGTGGTTTTTGTATTTGAGTTTGTTTATAGAGTGAATTACATAGATGGATTTCCATATTTTAAACCATCCTTGCATCCCTGGGATGAAGGCTACTTGCTCATGATGGATGATCCTTTTGATGTGTTCTTGGATTCGGTTTGTGAGGATTTTATTGAGAATTTTTGCATCAATATTCATGAGGGAAATTGGTCTGAAGTTCTCTTTCTTTGTTGGATCTTTGTGTGGTTTCGGTGTCAGAGTAATTGTGGCTTCATAGAATGAACTGGGCAGAGTATTTTCTGTTTCTTATTTGTGGAATAATTTGAGGAGAGTTGGAATTAGGTCTTCTTTGAAGGTCTGATAGAATTCTGCACTAAACCCATCTGGTCTTGGGCTTTTTTTTTTTATTTGGAGACTATTGATGACTGCTTCTACTTCTTTAGGGGAAATGGGACTGTTTAGATCATTAATCTGATCCTGATTTAACTTTGGTACCTGGTATCTGTCTGTAAAATTGTCCATTTCGTCCAGGTTTTCTAGTTTTGTTGAGTATAGCCTTTTGTAGTTGGATCTGATGATGTTTTGGATTTCCTCGGGTTCTGTTGTTATGTCTCCTTTTTCATTTCTGATTTTGTTAATTAGGATACTGTCCCTGTGTCCTCTAGTTAATCTGGCGAAGGGTTTATCTATCTTGCTGATTCTCTCAAAGAACCAGCTCCTGGTTTGGTTGATTCTTTGAATAGTTTGTTTCCAGTTGGTTGATTTCGGCCCTGAGTTTGATTATTTGCTGCTGTCTACTCCTCTTGGGTGAATTTGCTTCCTTTAGTTCTAGAGCTTCTAGGTGTGCTGTCAGGCTGCCAGTGTATGCTCTCTCTAGTTTCTTTTTGGAGGCACTCAGGGCTATGAGTTTTCCTCTTAGGAATGCTTTGATTATGTCCCATAAGTTTGGGTATGTTGTAGCTTCATTTCTTTATTTCATCTTTGACCAAGGAATCATTGAGGAGAGTATTGTTTAGTTTCCAGATGAATGTTGGCTTTCTATTTTTTATGTTGTTATCAAAGATCAGCCTTAGTCCGTGGTGGTCAGTTAGGGTGCATGGGATAATTTCAATATTTTTATATCTCTTGAGGCCTGTTTTGTGACCAATTATATGGTCAATTTTGGAAGAGGTACCATGTGGCGCTGAGAAGAAGGTATATCCTTTTGTTTTAGGATAAAATGTTCTGTAGATATCTATTAAATGCATTTGTTTCATAACTTCTGTTAGTGTCCATGTGTCTCTGTTTAGTTTCTGTTTCCAGGATCTGTCCATTGGTGAGAGTGGGGTGCTTGAAGTCTCCCACTATTATTGTGTGAGGTGCAATGTGTGCTTTGAGCTTTACTAAAGTTTCTTTAATGAATGTGGCTGCCCTTGTATTCGGAGCATAGATATTCAGAATTGAGAGTTCATCTTGGTTGATTTTAGCTTTGATGAGTATGAAGTGCCCCTCCTTGTCTTTTTTGATAACTTTGGGTTGGAAGTCAATTTTATTCTATATTAGAATGGCTACTCCAGCTTGTTTCTTCAGATCATTTGCTTGGAGAATTGTTTTCCAGCCTTTCACTCTGAAGTAGTGTCTGTCTTTTTCCCTGAGGTGGGTTTCCTGTAAGCAGCAAAATGTTGGGTCCTGTTTGTGTAGCCAGTCTATTAGTCTTTGTCTTTTTATTGGAGAATTGAGTCCATTGATGTTAAGAAAAATTTTAAAAAAGTAATTGTTGCTTCCTGTTATTTTGTTGTTAAAGTTGGGATTCTGTTCTTGCGGCTGTCTTCTTTTAGGTTTGTTGAAGGATTACTTTCTTACTTAGTTTCAGTCCTTGTGTTGTTGTTTTCCCTTTACTATCTTTTGAAGGGCTGGATTCGTGGAAAGATATTGTGTGAATTTGGTTTTTAACCAACACTTCTTAAATTTGAGCTCTTTAATCATTCTAGGGATAACCAAAAATAAGGCCTAGAGCTTTTGAAAAGAGGATTATACTAATAATATTACTGTATTTACAACATTAACTAAAAAGGTAGCATATAAGTTATTATATAATAATGCTAAGGCTGTATTAGTAATGATGTTAATATCATTATATATCAAAATATGTGACAGACTATGAATAAATATAGTATTTTAAAACTTTATCAACTATAAAATAATATACATAGGGATGCCCTATTTTTTTTTGAAGAAATTAATTCAGCAATCACACATAGCAGCTGCTAATGCTATAGAATATAAAGATAGACCACAGTCAGTGCTTTCCTAAGACTTCAGTCATTCTGATTCATGCCTGCCTGAAGAACAGGTGCAGGGTCAGCTGCCTCTTTGTACATTATTAAGCTGCTGAAATGCAGTTAAAGCACTTTGTAGGATAGATCTATTCTTAAAAATAAACTGTCTGGATTATTATTAAAGTCCCAGCTCATCATTTAGAAAGAAAGGATCCCTCAGGGAGGATGCAATGCCAAAAATATTGAGAATGGAATTCTTAAGAGCACACCTCAGAAGCTGCTGTAATATCCTTTTGTTTCAAACTTCAATTCTTTATTGCATACAAATCACTTATATCTAGTGTTTACTCAGATGAGTAAGTACACAGAGAACTGAAAGACTAAACACCAAATTATGAAAAAGTTGACTGAAAAGCAGAGGCAACAGCGTACATACACTACTAAACCCAATAGACAAGTCACACATGGACATACACAAAGAGAACAATTCTACAACTGTATTTGAATGGGCTGTTTCTAAGGCATAAAATTACAGAGACATTATTTTCGGTCTGTTTTACTTGATTCTATGGGGTCATAATTTCTCTCGGTTACCTATATAGAAGACTCCTGAGAGCATCCTTGTTCCAGTTCTTTATGTTCAACACCTAGAACACTGTGCACTAAGTGTATGTTGAATAAAAGAGGGAAGACCTCACTTAGGGAAGACACTATGAAGCAATAATTTTAACCTCTTGATAGCTTAAATGACACAACACAAAGCACATCCAACTCTACAACTCTACAAGTCCCAGGGTTCAGAATTGGAATTACATATTCTAAGTACTCATTAAGCTAATGTAAAACATAAAACTACCGTTCAACTATAATCTTCTCTTAAGAAAACAATTCAAAATCTGAGAAAAATAATATATGCAACAGTTTTCCAGCAAGAATTGTGTTTATTAAAAAAAAATTATGGACCTTGAAAGAGCAATTCTCAACTTCATATGGAAAACCAAAAAACCAAGGATAGCCAAAACAATCCTGAATAATAAAAGAACTTCAAGAGGAATCACCACCCTGACATCAAGTTGTACTACAAAGTAATAGTGATTAAAAACTACATGGTATTGATAAAACAGACAGGTCAATCAATGGAATAGAATCAAAGTCCCAGAAATAAACCCACACACTTATGGACACTTGATTTTTGATAAAGAAGCCAAAACCATTCAATGGAAAAAGAAAGCATCTTCTATAAGTGGTATTGGTTTAACTGGTCTAACTGGATGTCTACAAGTAGAAGAATACAAATAAATCTATATTCATCACCCTGCAAAAAACTCAAGTCCAAATGGATCAAGAACTTCAACATAAAACCAGATACACTAAATCTCATAGAAGAGAAAGTACAAAGTAGCCTTGAATGCATTGGTACAGGAGACAATTTCCTGAACAGAACACACATGGCTCAGGCTCTAAGATCAATAATTGATAAATGGGACACCTCATAAAAATGCAAAGCTTCTGTATGACAAAGGACACTATCAATAGGACAATACAACAGCCAAAGAATCTTCACCAACCCTACATCTGACAGAGGGCTAATAGCCAAAACTTATAAAGAACTTAAGAAGTTAGACACCAACAACCCAAATAACCCAATTTAAAAATGGGGTCCAAAGCTGCAGAGAATCTCAAAGGCCAAGAAGCTATTAAAGAACATTCAACTTTAGTCATCAGAGAAATGTAAATCAAAACAACTGTGAGGTTCCATATTACACCTATCAGAATGGCTAAGATCAAAACCTCAGGAAATAGCACATGCTGAGAAGGATGTGTAGCAAGGGGAATACTCTTCCATTGCTGGTGGGAGTACAAACTTGTACAACTACTTTGGAAATCAATTTGGTGGTTTCTCAGAAAACTGGGAATAGTTCTACCTCAAGACCCGCTATTCCACTCCTGGGCATATAACCCAAAAGATGCTTCGACATCTCACAAAGACACTTGCTTAACTATGTTCATAGCAGCTCTATTCGTAATAGTTAGAAACTGGAAACAACCTAGATGTCCCTCGAGCTGAAGAATGAATACAGAAAATGTGGTACTACGCAATGGAATACTATTCAGCTATTTTTTTTTAATTTTTTTTCCTCTTTATTAGATATTTTCTTCATTTACATTTCACATGTTATCCAGAAATTTTCCCTTACCCTCCCGCGTCCCCGCCCTGCTCCCCTACCCACCCCCTCCCATGTAATGGCCCTGGCATTCCCCTGTTCTGGGGCATATAGAGTCTGTATGACCAAGGGGCCTCTCCTCCCAATGATGACNTGATCTTAGCCATTCTTACTGGTGTGAGGTGGAATCTCAGGGTTGTTTTGATTTGCATTTCCCTGATGATTAAGGATGTTGAACATTTTTTCAGGTGCTTCTCAGCCATTCGGTATTCCTCAGTTGAGAATTCTTTGTTTAACTCTGTGCCCCACTTTTTAATGGGGATATTTGATTTTCTGGTGTCCACAAAGATATCATGAATTCTACAGGGAAATGGAGGGAACTTAAGATGGACATGCATGGTATGTACTCACTTATAAGTGGATATTAGCCATAAAATACAAGTGCCATATTACACTCCACAGACTCAGAGAAGCTAAACAAGAAGGAAGGGCCAAGAGAGGAAGCTTGAATCTCACTAAAAGGGGAAATAGTCATAAGAGGCAGATGAAGGGAGAGAACTGGGTGGGAGAGGGGATAGAGAAAGGAAGGGGGAGTTCAGGGTCAGCTGTGGGGAGAGACATAAGAAGTGGCCATACAAATGGATGGATCTGGAGGGTATCATCCTGAGTGAGGTAACCAAATCACAAAGGAACTCACATAACATGTACTCACTGATAAGTGGATATTAGCCCAGAAACCTAGACTACCCAAGATACAATTTACTAAACACATGAAAATCAAGAAGAATGAAGATCAAAATGTGGACACTTCGCCCCTTCCTAGAATTAAGAACAAAGCACACATTGAAGGAGTTACAGAGATCATGCGTGGAGCTGAATCAAAAGGATGGACCAACCAGTGACTGCGGCAGCCGGGGATCCACCCCATAATCAGCTACCAAACAGACACTATTGCATATGCCAGCAAGATAGTGCTGAAAGGGCCCTTATATAGCTGTCTCGTGGGAGGCTATACCAGTGCCTGGCAAACACAGAAGTGGACGCTCACAGGACTCCCAAGGAAGGAGCTAGAGAAAGTACCCAAGGAGCTGAAGGGGTCTTCAACCCTATAGGTGGAAAAATAACATGAACTAAATAGTACCCCCAGAGCTCATGTCTCTAGCTGCATGTATAGAAGAAGTAGGCCTAATTGGCCATCATTGAGAAGAGAGGCCCCTTGTTGATGCAGACTTTATATGCCCCAGTACAGGGGAACGCCAGGGCCAAGATGTAGGAGTGGGTGGGTAGGGGAGCAGGGCGGGGATGGGGGAGGGTAAAGGGAACTTTCTGGATAACATTTGAAATGTAAATGAAGAAAATATCTAATAAAAATTGGGAAAAAAAAAAAGAGGTGGCCATATAGCTATGAGAATGAATGCAAATTTTACAATTGACAGGTGAGGAACATCTCCAAAATGAGACAGAGACCTGGGATAAAGTAAGGCACCCAGAACCAGTGGAGGTAACCTTAGCTGTGACTTACAGCATTAAGGATATGGAACATGAAGAGGTCATCTCCTGTAGCAAGGCAGAAACCCCAGTGGAGCAATAAAGACACCAATACACCCACAAAACTTTTGACCCTAAATTTATCCCGTCTACAATAAATGCAGGCACAGGGGGTGAAGCAGAGACTGGGAGAATAGCCAACCAATGACCAACCCAACTTGAGAGTCATTCCATAGGCAAGCACCAATCCCTGACACTATTAATAATATTCTGTTATGCTTGCAGATGGAAGTCTAGCATGGCTGACCTTGGAGAGGCTCCACCCAGCAGCTGATTCAGGACAGATGCAGATAGCCACAGCCAAACAGTGGGTGGAGCTTGGGGACTCTTATGGGAGAACAGGAGGAAGGATTGCTGTGCCCTGAAGGAGATAGGAACTCAGGAAAACCCACAGAGTAAACTAGCCTGGACCCCTTCGGCTGTCAGAGTCTGAACCACCAACCAAAGAACATACAAGGGCAGGAACTAGGCCTCCCCAAACATAAGTAGCACATGTGCGGCTTGGTTTTCTGTGGGTCCCAAACAACTGGAGTGGGAGCTATCCCAAAAGCTGTTGCATGTATGTGGGATATGTTCTTCTAGCTGGGCTGCCTCGTCTGCTTCAGTTGGGGAGCATGCGCCTAACCTGGCAGAGACTTGATATGCAGGGTGAGGGGATACCTAGGGGGGCCCCCACCTACTCAGAGAAGGGGAGTGGGAGATGGGGGAAGGGTTGTAGGAGAGGGTGGCTGGGAGAGGAGCAGTGAGAAAGAATTAAAATAAGTAAAAAATCAATCAATTAATCAAACTTTTAAAAAAACAAGAAATAAGATCATCTTACATATTCAATTTTTTTGGCTATTTAAGTTATTTTTATTTTAAATCTGAAAATGGTAAGTTGACAGGAAAAAAAAAAAAACCTACTCAATTGGGTAACCACCTGACACTGAAGTGATACACTTTAACTTACTGAGAAAACATTTATTCTAAAACATGCTGGAAATTCAGACACCAGCCATCTGTGTTTGCCATTTGGAAGCCAATTATAAAAATGTTAACATATGTAGTCACAGAAATAGTTGCAAGATTTTCTGGAAAGATAATGTGTCCATATACATTTGTCTTCCAAAACTGGTTCAGATCCCAAGCAAATGTCTTACTCTAACCAGAACAAGAAGAAAAGACTAAATAGTCATGTATTCCTAGACTCAAGAATTACAATATCATAAATAACTACCAGAAAAAAGAATTTTCAGAATACTTTATTACTTATGAAAATATGCTAATATCTATAGGTTTATTTGTTTGGTTGATTTTTTTTTTAAGACTGCTTATAATCTGCTTAGTTTTCTGTGTTCACTGAGGGTTTACCAAGCTCGGCTAAACACTAGTCAAAATATGTGCCTAACATTAGGACCTTTTAATCTAGGCCAGACTGTTACTTCATCAAACTGTAATAATTAAATGAGATAAATGTCTGAGTGTGATTTCTTAAGCATTAGAGTCCTGTATAGACGGAAGTAGTGTAGGAATCTCTCTTACCCTGATTTCCTCAAAGGCTTTCCAGAAGAGAGAAGGCTGCCCAGTCTTATACACATGCAGGATAGGACTTGGCAGTTCTTAGGTAGTTAATACATAGTCCATTTCTTCAATAAGAGTATGTTGTCTATCATGTAGCCACTCTTATGCTAAGCCAGAGAACACACTGTGATGCATAGAACACACTTGGGGGGGGGGGGGACCCTACTCTGATGAACTGTAATACAGTAGGAAAAATAAAATAAACACACAAATATATCGTTTCAAGAAATAAAACATGGTTTTGGATTTTTTTTTTATGTATGTTTTGAAAGAGCCTGAGACAGAAATGTTTGATTTGAATGAAGATGTGAGGAGAGGTCTGCCAACACCAAGAAAAGGATATGGAAGCCGGTGTACAAGGATGGGTATTAATTACCTGCCTAAGAGCACATCAGTGGTACAGCTTGGGTTCCGACTGTCCTCCAACAGACTCATGCTTGGAATACCTGGTTTCAGCTACTACTGCTACTGTGAGAGGGTATGGAACCTTAAGGAGGTATAGCCTAGTTGGGAAAAGTAGGTCAGCATCCAGACATCATGACCCTTGAACCCAGCACTCATGAGGCAGAAACAGGCAGATCTCTTTTCTGCTTAAGAACAACTTTTTCTACATATAATGCATTCCAGGCCAATCAGGCTACATAGTAAGAACATTCAAAAGAGAGGGGAGGGGAGGGGAGGGGAGGGGAAGGGGGAGAAAATGTGAATGTGTATTTTTCTCAACATATAAATGTTGTAGGTAGCCTCCTCTCTGAGAACTAGCTTTTATGGTACCAGAAAGTACCATGCCAGCTTCCAAAGGAGGGAAGCTACCAACAATACTACCCAGCTACAGCTCCTATGTGCCACAGCAATTGACCTGCACAGCATGATAACCCTAAGGGTGCTGTAGGGGCAAGCACACCTTCATGGTAACCAACAGCTCTCTAATTTGACTTAAAGCTCTACACAAGAGAGAACTCATGACTGGTATTGGAAAGGTACCTACCAAAGGCTAATAAAACTCTAGACCTTGGAGAAGAACCGGCAGCTGCACTTTACCAAACCAGTATAACCCCTAACTGATGCTAAGTACAGAAATGTTCTTTTATCATTAATCTTTACCTTACAGGCGTACTAAATGTATTCTACTGTAAATGAAATGTATGTCTAAAGTATGCAGAACTAACTTTCTAGGAAAGCAGCAGTGAGCACGACCTCTGCCATCTACAGCAACCCTGATTCTCTAGCTACTTCACCGTGGTGAGAATGCATGACGCCATTAGATTCTTCTCTGGAAGTTAGGGAACTAAGAGGTTCTAGCAGCTTGAAAGAGCATGCTCCTCCAGAGGCTTGTCTATTTGAACACTCGGTCTCCAGTCAGTAGTGCTGTGTGGGACATGTAGGAGGTGTGGCCTTGTCAGAGGCAGTCTGTTCCTAGAGGACAGCGTGAGAGTCAGTTCACTCACTCTAGTGCATGTCTGCGTGAGAGTCAGTTCACTCACTCTAGTGCATGTCTGCGGCTCAAGATGTGAGCTCTCTGCCTTAGTGCTCCAGCCGCCAAAACAATGGCCCACCACCATGATGACCTCGCTGTTAAGTACTGCATCAACACTGGTACCATGCAAAAGAAACTCTGACATAAGCTGCAGTGGTCATGGCATCTTGTCCCAGCAGCAGAGCAGTAATTAACAGAGGTCGTAAACTATCTAGAAAGACAAGGGAAACATCCTAGCAAAGGGATCTAGGATCAGCACATGATGTTTTACTCACTGAAATCTTAGCTGTCCCGCTCAGAAAACCTCTACAGTGCCCTTTGCTCAACAATACACAGGCACGAATACTTTTCTCCTTACCCAGCAGAGCCAGGGCTTTACTGGTGCCACTGCTGCTTGTGTTTAAGCATTAGATGATCCCTCCTTCCTCAGATACACAGCAAGTAAAGTAACTGCGGTACAATAAATCAAAACACACAAACGCTCGGTGAAGCAGAGTCAGGAAACTGGTTCTGCCAATGGTACCCAATCCTTACTGCTCACTCATTTTTCAAAATAAAGCAGCTTGCTTCCTACCCTAAATTTTCATTTTGGTAAGCCATGTGACCTAGACGTCGAAACTTTCCAGCACATTTCCCAGGTGCTTCTGACACCGTAAGATGTGGCTGTGTACTTAGTCTGTGAGTAGACAGGTCTCCGGTGCTAAGCAGTTTTTCTTCGTGTCCCCTATTCGCACTGCACTGCCTTTCTGCTCTTATACAGTCCCAGCTAGCCCTGCCCTCCTGATCCTCCTGCTTTTGCTAGGACTGCAGGAACTGTACCACCAGCCCAGCTATCTGCCCCTTCTTTTGGTTTTAAAATGTATTTGGGGGCTCCGTTGGATAGGACAGATCTAGGAATCAACCCCCTTGCATTTGGTCAGGCGTAGGCAGGTATAATCAAAGAAAACTGATCTGTAAAGGAAGGAATAAAGGATACTAAGAAAGTGAGACAAGTGACAGAAAATAGCAGCAGTCAAGTGGCTTTTCGGGTTCCATGGAGCCTAACTATCCTCCTCTGTTCTCTGTTCCATCTCTACAACAGCTCTTTATCTGTTCTTCACTTACCTTAGAGTTTGTTTCAAAACACAGAAACCCCACCTGAATAGACTGCTTTGCATTTATCTGCTCAAGTCAGTTGTGTGTGTGTGTGTGTGTGTGTGTGTGTTTGTGTGTGTGTGTTTAAATCAAGGTTTTAATGTTTTCTTTATATAACAATTAATTCATTACTGCTCTGGTAGCAACGTATGTATCTGAAAATGGATGCAGTACTTGGAAAGTACTTTTCAGAGGTGAGACAAAGTAAAACAATGAGCACACCCTCTTTTTAACAGTTCCCACTACTTTTACAATCAAAACTGTTCTATGTTCTATGTGCACATGGTTCCTGGTTAACTGACTGTTCTTTCCTTCTCTGATCTCATTTTCTGCTGTTCACCTTAATCATCTAAGTTTCAGCATGACACAGATGAAATGTCTGACACTCTCAAACATGCAATAGCCTGTGTCTTTTTCTCTTTAAATTTATTTTGTGTCAGTGTTCTGCCTGCATGTACCACATATGTGACTGTTGCCCACTGATGTCAGAAGGCACTGGATGGCCGACAACTGAACTTAAGGTTGGTTGAGCCACCTGGTGGAAGCTGGGAACCAAACTGAGGTTCTCTACAAGAGCAACACACATTCTTAACCTCTAGGCTATATCTCCCACCCCCTGACAGTGTTTTAAGAGTTTTAACTTTATTAGCTAACTCTATGGTATAACACTAGTTCCTGAGGCAGGTACTGTAAGAGCTCCTGTTTTTACAGATGTGAAGAAAGGCAAGGAGAGGTAGTCTCCTACTCACAAGGTGAAAAACTACAAATTCAATTTGATCTTACATTGCCTTTGCCTGGTTTAGTCCAACAACACTACCTACAATTACACTGATTTCACAACAAAATTTCTTAAGAAATTCCACTCAGAAGTCTCAAAAAGAACTTCTGATATATGTGTCACAAACTGATTTTACAGTCTTGCCCCAAATCAACAACTTGGGCTGTCCATCTGTAATTTTTTAAGTTAAATATTTACATCTATCTGCATATCTGTGTGTCTGTTTATTTAAGGGAGGGCGGTACCGTTACGTGGAGGTCAGGAACTAGCCCTCTTCTTCAACTACATGGGCTGTGGGAATCAAACTCAGGTCCATCAGGCTTGGGTTTTATCCAAGAAACCCTTCTCAAACTGCCAAAGTGGCATTAAATATTCCGCCCGCTCTTCTTTTTAGACCCCTAGTAACTGGATGTAGAGATTTAAATGAAGCATGGCCCCCAGGCTCACAGATTTGAGCACCTGTTCCCCAGGTGGTAGTACTGTTTCCAAGGTTACGAAACCTTTAAGAGATGGCACCTTGCGGGAGGAAGCACATGACTGGGGTGGGCTGTGAGAGTTTGGAGCACTGCCCCATTTCCTATTTGCAATCCCTTTGCTTTGCCACTGCAGTTGAAGAGGATCTCAGCTCTTTGCTCCAGCAGCCCGCCGCTATGTATTCCCCACCACTATGGACTGACTGCTCTGGAACATTAAGGCAAAATAGGCCCTCGTGTCACTGCTTGTGCTTGGTCATGGTGTTGTACGGCAGCAAGAGAAAGGAACGGACAAAGCAGCTAAAGTCCGTGAGTGGCGAACCCATGTGTTCCACGTCCCATCCAGCAGCACAGCACCTTCCCTGGGGAAATGGCTAATAAAGCGGTGGACAGAAAATTGGCTTCTGAGGAAAAAACAGAGCCTAACCTCAGAGCCCTCAACAGACAAGCCTTAGCAGGCAGCAAAGACGTTGTGCTGAGGGTCAAGAAAGAAGGGAAGTGGTCTTCGCTCTACTCTGCTGCATTGTAAAGTGTGTGCAAATGATAAACCTGTCCAGTTTCATTCAGACATTAAAATGTTTAGGGTTTTAATATTTTAATGTAGTTCCAGATAGTTCAAATAAATTTAAGGCTTTAAAAAAAAATAACCTCTTCTTGAAAGGAGGACAGAACAACCCTAGACATACAGACACTCGAACAGCATAAAAGTCTCAGTGAACAGCAATGTACAGAAGGAAGCACAGCCATGAACTGGAAACAAATATTGCATTGCTCATGAACCAAAGAAATAAAACAGACTACAGACTTAAATAACCTTGCAAAACCACTGCTGGAACAATGCTAATTCTGGATATTCTGAATATTTAGCACTTTTGAATCTATCAATTATATATAAAGTATAAACAAATAGTCTATGTATCATGCCTAGAGAGGCATCAAGTGCTTTAAGTGACAGTGTTTTTGTGATAACTACCATGGGAATTTTTTTTAAGAGGATACAATATTATAAAAAAAGTCTCTTTCACTGGTGAAGCATACATATAGGTCTATCATGTTCATGTTTTTTTTTAAGGATTTATTTATTATTATATATAAGTACACTGTTGCTGTCTTCAGATGCACCAGAAGAGGATGTCAGATCTCATTACAAGTGGTTGTGAGCCACCATGTGGTTGCTGGGATTTGAACTCAGGACCTTTGGAAGAACAGTCAATGCTCTTAACCACTGAGCCATCTCTCCAGCCACACACACACACAGAGACAGAGAGACAGAGAGACAGAGAGACAGAGAGTGCATACACACACACACACACACACACACACACACACACACAGATGCAACCTTTATAACTAACAAACTTTCAAATTTTCAGTAGTTTTTTAAGATTATCTCCAGTGTTCATGTATTTTTAAAAGATCTTTTCATGACTCAAGACCAAATGTGTTCCCATCATAGACATGGACAGCAATGACTAGGCCAAAGGCCAACAGGTGCCCGCTTCAGCAAACTGCACGCACTTGTGAAACAGCTGGCACCAACAGTCTCTGGCCCACAAAGAAAGCAATAGGGTAATACATGCTCCAATCTACTCACCAAAACCTTATTTGTGGCTAGTGAAAGTTTCAATTGTATGAGCCCAGAAAGGTAACTCCAATGGGATATGTTTCTGTCTGTCCATTCCTGGCACATAAATATATACATACTGTGCATGCGTGTCTGTATGTATATACAGAATTATATAATATATAAAATAAGGTGGTAAAAGCACTGTTAAATGTAGACCAAGACTTTAAATATTTTTCTAAAGATCCACTAGTACTCAAAAAAAAAAAAGTACATGAAAAGATATTCTTCATTATTAGTAACTGGGAAATCCTGAACTAAATCCCACTCTGCATCTACTCAGGCTGCTTCTAATAACTTAAGAAAGAAAACACTGGTGTTGATGCAACAAGAAGCTGAATTCTTGGACGCTGTAAACGGGAACAGACATCAGTACAGCTACTGTCCAAAATGACCTGCGACGCCTGCAAAGGCATCAGTGCAATCTGCACACGACCAGATTCTCACTCCCAGGAAACACGGCAGAGAGATGAACAGGTACCCCAGTATCTGTACACAGCTGTTAGAGCAGCACGGACCACAGACTAAAGGTGAAAACAACCTAAATCAGACCAATGGATGAAGTATAAACAAATCAACTGGAATAGTATTCAGTTGCCTCCAGCTAAACAGACAAGGGAATGAAAATATCTACAGCACAAGGTTTTATTCTGGTTTGGTAAAAATAGGCATGGTGGTAATGGTATAATGTAAAGCTATGCCACCAAAAAGTTTGTTTCAGAATGGTTTGTGCTTAGGTGAGTCTTACCGGAATTTAAAAAATAATAATCCAATACTAGCTTTTCATGTCCAGTATTTCTATCAGTATTTTACTAATACCTTCAAGGCATAGGTTTGTAATCCATGTGCTGTAACAGGATTCTTTTTGTAGCCAATAAGGCATGGTTTGCAAGAATTTAAGTAAATGTTGCTAAGTAAAAGTCCATAGCTATAGTTGTGTTTAAAACAAATGAGAGAATAAATGTCTCCAAAGTCCTAGAGTCTTTTCTACTATGCCAGAGTACATATACCAGAGGGAGAGAATTACATATATTCTCTCCCTCTCAGAGACCTGCGCGCGCGCGCGCGCGCGCGCGCGCACACACACACACACACACACACAGAGAGAGACAGAGACAGTGCATATACACACACACACACACACAGAGACAGAGACAGTGCATACACACACATACACACACACACACACACACACACACACACACGGAGAGAGAGACAGAGAGAGATGCAACCTTTATAACAAACTAACAAACTTTCAAATTTTCAGTAGTTTTTCAAGTTAAAAAGTTAAAGTTTTAGCAGAGCAGTGGTTGCACACTTTTAATCCCAGAACTGGAGAGGCAGAGGCAGGCTTATCTCTGAGTGCAAGGCTAGCCTGGTCTACAGAGTAAGTTCTACTACAGCCAGGGCTACACAGAGAGACCCCATCTTGGGGTGGGGATGTTTAAGAGAATACTAATCAATTGAAAAGAATTCCAAATTTTAATTTTAGAAGAATATTGCTGCAAAATAAATACGCTATCCTCATCAGTGTTCGACAGGTTACTTTTTTCTCACTGCCATGTCAGACAAGGCTAACTTCAGTTTCACTAAAGAATTCCTGAGCACTGTGTAGCTTTGCTCTTGCTAGAACCGTTTTTCTTTATACAGTGAAGACATTTGGAGCTGGAACGACAGCTCAGCAGTTAGGAGCATTTGTTTTTGCAGAAACCTTGATTTGGTTCCCAGCACCCACATGGAGGCTCACAACCATCCATAACTCTAGTTCCAGGGGACCAAACACCCTCTTCTAAACTGCAAGGACACTAGGCATGCGCATAGTGCACACACATACATGCAGGGAAAACATTCACACACATATAATCAAGCACATGAATCTTGAAATACAACATTGTTTTAAAAGATTTTTTAGCTGGGCAGTGGTGGCACATGCCTTTAATCAACCCCAGCACTTGGGAAGCAGAGGCAGGCAGATTTCTGAGTTCGAAGCCAGCCTGGTCTACAGAGTGAGTGCCTGGAAATCCAGGGCTACACAGAGAAGCCCTGTAGGACTGTGACAAAGGAGTGGGACAAAGACTGTTCAAACAGGCGATGCTTTCCCTTGGGTCTCTTTCACCTCTGTGTTTTGCCACTGGGGGTTTACTCCAGAGACCTTGCCTTTGAAGAAGCTTCCACACGCATTTTCTCTCACTTCAGTGAAACCTGCAGATAATGAATGACTTTTCAATTCCTGGTCTGCCAAGCTGTGAATGAAGGCATTAACTCCTGCATTGCTGAGAACACTAGACTAGATACTTCTGTCACACCTGGAGACCGCCTAATGAGAAGGCAGGAAGGCAGGAAAGAAGGGCGCATGAAAACAGAAGGAGCAACTGTACAGAAGGTTAAAACCCTGGCTGTTCACATCTCAAAGAAAAGAAAGCCTTTTTCTCTTTGCATATACCTGGTACTATTCAAACCATGAATGCTTGGTGAACATATAAAAATCATAACTGCTGATAAAAAAAAATGAAGAAACCAAGAAGTTTAACTAAATCACTAAACAATGTCTATTATATAAAGCACTGCCTCACTGGCACAAAACTTCTGTTTTAAAATTTGTACTGTACGTACCAAGCTTTTAAAAACATTCCTAATATGATTTAAAGATATAATTGCACTATAATACTTTTTATATAACAGTAAATTTCCAAGTAATTTTACTTGGAAAAAGTAAGTCATTTAAAATGGAGCTGAAATGTTTGGTTCAACACAGGACAGACAGCCTTTGTGGTGCCATTCCTGACCATTTCATAGTAAACAGGGTTTGCCTGGGTCTGAAAATACTTAATAATCTGGTAATATCTTCTCTCCCCAGGGAACAGGCTTTTTACAACACTAATACTGAGGACCCTACAGCAAATGCAAAGACAATCACGAAGACACTAAGCTGGCAGAGGAAACTGCTCTGCTTGCCTCCCTTCTCCTTGGGATTTTCACAAACTCGTCTATGAACCCCAGTTTCTGGGTTCTTCAGTCACTGCAGATCTAAAACAGCAAAGAAGGATCAAAGGAAAGGAAAGGGTAAGGCCAGATGATCCGTCCCCAGCAATGAGATCTGAGAGCAGCGGAAAAGATAAGACAGACGAAGTGCAAGGGAGATCCACTGGGTCTAGAGTGCCTGGGGCACCCATCTGCAGTACTGAGGACAGACTGGAGGAGCAGGAGTTCAAGGCCAGCCTAGGCTACATGACACTTTGCCAAAAAAAAAAAAAAAGGACACCCCCCCCAAATGCCTTCGCCAGCTATATGACACAAGCACTGCTGGAGTAAAGCAGTACCAGTCC
>LR751543.1:6379-58225 GCA_902729485.2 Mus minutoides | reverse complement strand
AAGTGCAAGGGAGATCCACTGGGTCTAGAGTGCCTGGGGCACCCATCTGCAGTACTGAGGACAGACTGGAGGAGCAGGAGTTCAAGGCCAGCCTAGGCTACATGACACTTTGCCAAAAAAAAAAAAAAAGGACACCCCCCCCAAATGCCTTCGCCAGCTATATGACACAAGCACTGCTGGAGTAAAGCAGTACCAGTCCAGGACCACAGGACAGTTGGAGACCTAGTTATGCCACCATGCTCTATGGGACAGTCATGTCAGACAGCACACATGTTACCAGAACGTATCGAATAAGGTTTGATTTTTTTTTTTAAATGGCATTTGAATTTTTTTCCCTAATCATAACAGAACTATTTTAGGGATGGGGATATGGCTTGGGAGCTGTGCTAGCCTTTGGTGCTTTCTACCAGACATCTTTCAGGTTAATTACTTTTCTTGTTACCGAGACCAAATACCTGAAAAAAAAGCAACTTTTCTGCGTCCCTTTGTGTCTGCCCTTGGCCCATGCAACCTCTCCAGTAAAAGAAAAAATAAGTAAAACAAAGCTTAGAAAACATCCAGTCTGTAAGCTGTAGCGTGTCACACAGTGTGTTCCACAGAATACCCTCTGTCCACACGTGTCTACCTGGAAATGTTCATTGCAGGTCACTGGTCTGGTTCAAGGCCTCTGGCTTCTATGACAGCATCCATACTGGACTGTCATCCTCACTTGGCGTCTGCTAGGAGAGCCTGTTGTCCTATGACACTCAAGGTCCTGAGCTGTGGATCCGCCCCTTTCACATGTGCAGCAGCTCACAGGTGGGAGAGACACTGGGTGGGCCACCTCAGAGCCCTGGATCTGAGACTGGGCGGGGGCTGAGCTGGTCAGCCCCGACAGCCTTTAACCTAGCACTATTTGTGGTGATTTGCACACCTTAAAGTCTTTGTAGAATGATCTTGTGCTATATATACACCATAATTTATCCTCCTGTACTGGATTTAGATTGGTATAAAACATTTTGTAAAATATACTATAATATGTACATGAAAGCTATTTTTAAAGCGAGTGTTAATATGTTCTAGATAAATGGAAATTCTCAATGAAACAACCTACCAAACATTTAGTTACCAAGAAAAAAGATTTAAATCAAAAATACAACTTAGCCCAATAAGTAGGAAATATGGAAAACCAAGCTTCTAAATAGGTTTTGGAAAATGACTTTATATGTTCTTTTCTTATGGCAGCAATGAACAACTTCAGACTAAGAATTCTGAATTACTAAGTAGTAGCCATACTTACAAAGAAGCACCCAGGGAGGAGTCATTTCTCATTCTGCTCTTTCAACCAGCAGATATTTTATTGAATAATTATTATCGGATAGATAATTAGAAGCTGCATTAACATAATAATAGGGCATGGTTGTATAATGTTCCAGGAGATAAAGAGTATTTAAAACATTTTACCAAAATAGGAAAGATAAATCACCACAGGCCCTACTGCAGAGCAGCCGCACTTAACGCACTACCCTGTATCTGCCTTTAGACCCACAGAGAGCAGAGGCAATCATCACATCTGTACTTCTAATTCCTGCCATAAAATGGCACTTTATGATGTCGACTGAATCCAGGGCTCTGCACTCCACCAGTCACTGATCATATTTACAATACGTTTTTTTTTTCATTCCTAATTAGAGGCAGCATATTTATACAGATGAAAGACCAATGTAGTGCTTTTGAAGACACAAGCTGTACTTTACAACCCACGTTTGTTTGAGGCTCTACAAACACAATGGTTGCAGAACACTCCTTCAGGTAACTGAGAAAACTATTTTCTTCATGTTGTCTTCATAGGCTATCTCAATGCCTGTCTGTTGCATTACTAGAACTGCTTATAAGCCACGTGGATATAACACTCACTGGGAAGACTAGGCGCAATTCTAGAACAAAGTAATATTTTAAATAAAGTAATTTTAAGAGAGAGACTGTATCCCCAAAGGCAGAGGGATAAATTATGTGCAGGGACACATTCCTGTGCCAGTAGAAGTCAGAGCCTGCTGTCCCTTGTCACTATCCACCTTGTATTGTATTTTTTGAGACAGGGTGTCTAGATGAAACTCAAGCTTGGTGTTTTGGCTAGAGGACTGGGCAGGACATCCCAGGGGTCTGTCTGTCACTTTCTCCCAAGCCCTGCATTACAGATGCATGGCACCATATCTAGCTGTCCAGCTTTGTAACTGCAAACTATGAACAGGTGCTGCAACTATGAACTCCGGTGCCCATGCCTGTACAGCAAGCAGTTCACACAGTGAATAAATCTCCCCGACCCCACAAAGACAGCATTTTGAAAGACAAAGAGACATACATAGAAAACCAAATTCAAAATCTCTTCTAAAGATAAATCAAGTATTTATTGGCAGCATTTAATCATAAGACAGGTCTAGTGAAGGCAGACCAAGCTCAGCAGGAATGCCTCAGATATATTTAGTATAGAATATATTCAGGGAAGGGAGTAGAAATTATGAAGTAGTCACTAAGACATCTATCTTATCTGGACACAGTAGCTCCCACACAGAATCCCATAGCTCTGAAGGTTAACACAGAATTGCCATAGTCTGAAGCCAGCCAGCCTGGACTATACACATTGGTCTCTAGGCTCGCCTGGACTATATAGTCTAAGATTCTGCTAAAAAAGAAAGGGTGGGAGAACAAGGAGAGGAAGACTGCACACTACACCTCCAATTCCTTCAACGCTCTGAGCCCAGTCAGTTCCTCGGGGTGCACAACGGGAAGCTAAGCTGGGCTTTTCCCTCCATTTATAGAATGCCACAGAGACACATTCAAATCTTGACCTTCCCATAAGAGGGTGCTTATGAGAAATCAACTAACTATATTTTAGAAATACAAGATTAGCTACTGCACATACTCCTTTAACAATCTAATGCTGAGCATGTACCACTGTATCACTCCAGTATGGCCCTTCACTCATTACCAACCTGCTTCCTTTGTTAATGAGGTGAGAGAAGAAAAAAGGAAGGTGGGTGTCTTCATTAGGGTTACTATTGCTATGATGAAACATCAGACCAAAGCAATTTGGAGAGGAAAGGGGTTTATTTAGCTTACAACACTTCCATCTCATGGCTCATCATTAAAGGAAGTCAAGACCTCAAACGGCAGGAGCCTGAACGGAGCTGATGCATGGAGTGGTGCTGCTTACTGACTCCTTAGACTGCTTTCTTATAGAACCAGGACCACCAGCCCAGAATGCCAATACCCACCACGGACTGGGCCCTCCCACATCAATCAGTAAGAAAATGTCTACTGCCTGATCTTAAGGAGGCATTTTCTCAATTAAGGGTCCCGCCTCTCAGATGACTCTAGCTTGTATCAAGTTGACATAAAAACTAACAAGTACAATAGGAAGAAAAAAAAAAACAGCTTAAAATATAACTTAATTATTCCCATATATACTACTAACAATAAAGTCTAAAAACAAGACACTATATCTTAAAGGTAACTTTATTTTAGGGAGCAAGGAGATCCAAAGGTAAGCTCAAACAGGTAATTTTACAAAGAAATCATTCTATTCCATTCATAACAATGTCAAATTATTTAGTAAGCCCACTGAAAGGTACCTACATATAAGTCTGAATTATACATGACTTGCCATACACGCATGCCTACACAAAATCAAACTTACCAAATACATAATAATAAATACATTATCTAAAACATCAATTCTATAGGTGTTGTTTAGTCTAGGGAACCTTTCGGTGCTCCAAAATTCCATTCCACACACTACACAAGCGCGTGCCATGACAAAGACCTCCAGCACGAATATACAAAGAACGGCTTCTAAAAAAAAAAAAAAGAACCAAAACGCCCCTACAGCCAAGTTCACAGCTGGCACTTGTGGAACACTCAAGACACTGCTGAAGCAGCTGTCACAGGCCAATCACACACACACCCAAGAGTGCCAGCGTGACACCTCAAGAAGGCAGGCTGATGGTCAGCGCAGGGGTGTTCCCGGAATAAAGAAAACCCTAAAGCACAAAGCCTGACCGACTCCCCGAACTCCCTTTAGAAAGTGAAAGGGTGGAAGCTGCGAAGCGATTCCTTAGCAGTTAACACCCGGGGTGAGAGGGGGTTTTGTGTGGCACCGGGGAGAAAGGAACCGAGCCGAGCGGTGCAGTCATCGGGGCTCCAGCAGCAGCAAGAGGGGGCGGCTCTTCAGCCCGAGCCGCAGCGCCCCAGCCCCAGCCCCAGCCCCAGCCCCAGCCCCAGCCCCAGCCCCAGCCCCAGCCCCAGCCCCAGCCCCAGCCCCGCGGCCCGGCCCGGCCTCTCCCCCAGCCCCCGCCCCGGGTCACCGCCTCCCGACGCGGCCCTCGGCCGCCGCGCTCCTACCTTCGCCTTGCCGGCTGCCAGCTTCCTTTGCCTCTCCTCGTCCTCCATGGCGTCTGCAGGGTAGGCTGGGACGCAGTGGAGAAGAAAGATCTGTTTAGAAAGAGGCGGACAGAGCTCCGCGGCCACTCGGGACACGCTGGGCGCTCACCGGCGACTCGTGCCGGCCTGCACGGGCCCCGCGGTCACCGCCGCCATCTTCGTCTCCACGTAAACACACGGCGGCCGGCGGGGCGGAGCGGGCGGGCGGGCGAGCGGGCGGGCGGCGCAGCCGCGAGCGTGGCCCGGCAGGTGCTTGTGCGCGCCCGGCTCGGCCTGGGCGGAGGGAGGGTCAGGGTCCGGCGGCCCGACACCCACTGCTCCCGGGATCCGCTGCTCGGAACACGCCGCGCTGCATTTCCAAATTCCAAAGCAACGGCGGCCTCATAACGGGAAGCCGCAGTGGAAAGGGCGAGGGTGGGACCCCCAAACCGGGGAAGCCGGAGGACCCCCTGATCCTTCCTTTACCCCAAATCCCGCCCACAATTCCCCCACAGGGTCCCTCTCAACCCAGAGTCTTCTCCTTCACCGCGCGCTGGGAGACCAGTCTACGGTAGAGCCTTCTCCCAACTCTTTGTTCTTTGGAGTGAAGCTGAGACACTCCTAGGGGGCTTCCTTCTCCTTGGCAATGTATTCCTAAGGAACTCGAATTCGGAGTCTAAGTTGGGAACAAAGCCAGTCTACCCTAACTCTCCCCCTCCTGTCCCCCATTAATTAATTATTCACTTTACATCCTGACCTCAGCCCCCCTCTCCTCCCAGTCCCCCCACCCCGCCATGACCCCTCCTGGCTTACCCCTCTCCCCTTCACCTCTGAGGTAGACATTACCTCAGGTAAAGGGCTGGAAAAAGGTTTTCCAAGCAAAAGGGGCTATGTTAACTTTGAACTTTAATGACCTTAAGACAGCTATGCTTCTTCTCTGACTTTACCTGGAGTTCTTGGACGAGCTGTCTAATTTTATTTATGACTGTTCCTGGAGTGTGAAAACGCTCAAACCTTTGTCCTTTCTATTTCTTTACTTGAAATGGCTAGTGTGAAAGATTATGCCCAATAAACTTTGTTACATTTTATTCAACTGTGCTTATAAATTGATTCTTACCGTCTTTCCTCCCCCACCTGCTCTGGCAATCCTTTCTTTCCCTTCCCTCACTCCCTCTTTCCCCTCTCCTGCCCCTCAAATCCATTTCTGGAGTCAATGAACCATTTTAGTGTCTCAGATCGATCCTTTCTTCTTTGTTTTAACATAGGTTGGACTGAAAAATTAGCAGGTAAGAACTAAAGATATTAGTTAAATTATAGAAGTAGTGTTAAATGGATATACATATGAAAGGGGGGAGACTAAAAACCTTAGCTCTATCAGACACCAAAGATGTTTCTAGTACCTGTAATTTAGAAATCTTATGTTTCAAACATAATTGTGCCAACCTAAAACAATCAAGTGTGTATTTGCTCCATTTTCTCAGCTAGAATTGGGGACGTGAGCGCAGACATCTCGTCATAGGAATAAAAGAAAGGAAAAGAGACTGATGAGAGAGAGGCGTGGTTTTCTCAGTGACCCAACGCCCTGTGTGGATCTAAGTCTAGAATGAAGTGTTCTAAACCGCCTGGAGTAAGTGATGCTCTGTTGATTCTGATTGCCTAGGAGGAGGAAGTCCAGGATATGGGAAAGACTTCCTGTTTGTTAATGGACTCTGCTTTCTCAGTGGCTCAGCAGGTCAGCTCTTTGTTGCAATTTGTTCCATCTTTGTAACTAAAGATGTTAGTGATCTGCTAAATGTTGCAAGATTATTTCTGCATTTCCCTTTAGTGATTATCAATTATATGTACCTGTCTCCAGTAAACGCTGCTCAATGACATAGCTGATCTGTTAGAAGGGCATATCCATGGAATTACTGCCATTTCTTATGATACCTGTTCAATCATGTCTTCATGTCATGTATTCATATAATTCAAACAAAAGGAAAATGGTGATTTATATACCTCCTTTTATAGAATAAGAAACAGAAAGCTTGAATGGTTAAACCACTTGACAATTTCCCATGGTTAGGTAATGGAAGTCATAGCTAGTGCTAATGCCAAGCCGTGAATTTGAGTCTTTTTTCTACTAAGCTGTCTATGTCTCCAAACAATAAATAAATAAATAAATAAATAAATAAATAAATAAATAATAAAAAAGCATTTTACAGAGGATTTACAGAAGTTCTTTTGTATGTGTGGTCCGAGTGCACTTGTCCACGTATGTTTACATATGTAGAAGTCAGATATGTGTCCATGTGATTCTGGATGGTGGAGGTTGGCCTTGGGATCTTCCTTTCTCCCTTTTCACATGTGAATGGAGGCTGGAACTAAGACCTTGACAATGTAGCTACTCTAACTAGCTAGCCAGCATCACAGGTCCTACCCATCTCTGCCTCTTGAGCTTGGGGTCCCAAGCATGGTGCTGTGCCTATTCAGCATTAGTATGCGTGGGGTGCAAACTCTGTTCCTCACACATGTGGGGCAGTCACTTTTCCTACTGAACCACCTCTGCAGCCCCAACAATGGGGTTTTAAGGGACTAAATATGTGTTTATAAAATGTGCTCAATAAAATAAGTTTCAAAAGGAAAGTCCTTTGAAATAATAACATATAAGACAGACCTATAACCAGTTAAAGTGACCTATAATCTAAATGAAATCAGAGAAATGTAAGGTACTACGATTACAAAGGATGCAATTATAGGCCAATAATCCAAGAGAGTGCAACTAATTACTGACTAATAGAATATATGAACACAAAATTCAAATCTGCAAGGTATTTTACATCACTAAGTAGTTGCAACACATAAGCTTTAAGTTCCCAAATAGTGTGGCAAGGCCCCATGTAGTCTTTCTATTCAGGATAAAATGCATTTATTCTAAATAGAAAGTTTTGTATTACTCTTGCTAGGAAAATTGCTGGAAGGTACTATGGCTCCTGGGGTTTTGAGTGAATCAGTCTCGCTGAGTGAGCTACAAGTGTTCAGACCACTGTTAAGACTAGTTACACAAAATGTGTACCTAAATTAGACCAGCACAAAATCCAAACCAGTTTTAGCTCTAACTTAAAGAGGAATGTCCAAGCCTAATCACATGGTCTCCTCCTGGCCACCAACATGCCTTATGTGTTAAGGGAATTCAGGTCATTAGAGTTTTCCATGAGACCTGTCCTGCTGTATTTCCTTCCTTCTTAGAAGAACCAGGGGTAACTCTATAGCTCAAAAGATAACATCCTGGGATGGCTTACATAGCACCACATAATTGAACAAATCTTCTACTGCCAAGGGTGACTGGGATACATGTTTTTAAGGACTCTAATGAATACATCTTACGTATATTGTATATTTACATTTTTCAATTTTTTTAAATGTGAAATATTTATCCCTACATAGTTTTATCTAAGAAACAAGAAATTTAACTCTAATAGGAAGATCCATAAAACATTTTTGTTTTAAAATCCAAAATCAAAAGAAAGTGGAGAACAATCTATTTTTTAAAAGAAACATGCACATTATGTACACACAAGTCATGTGCACATGCGTCATGTATATATATATATATATATATATATATATATATGAAAACAATAAATTAAAAAATAAAAAAAGAATTCCATAAGATTACAATAATCCAAATCCACAATTTAAGACTGTTTATGACTACATGACTATTATTCATGACCCTTTTCTCTAGTGGCAAAGATTGTCATTTCATTTATTCAATAAATATATCTATATAGATAGATATGGATATAGATATAGATATAGATATAGATATAGATAGTGGGTACAATTAAAATTGTTTCCTAACAAGCAATTAAAAAAAAATACATTTAGGCAATTACTGACTGCTAAGAGAAGGAGAATCAGCCTTCCCCAGGAATGGGTTCTCTAATTGCTTATTCAGTCATCAGCCCTACAATATATACATATATACAAGTTACTCGATGGACACAGCAGGTTGTATCTATGTATTTATATGCATGTATACATGCAATAAAATTATTAAAGACAAAGAGGACATGGATTTGAGAGGAAAGATGCAGGAAGGAGGGGTTAGAGGGAAGAGAAGGAAGAGGAAAAGGATAGAAGCCCAGTACTTTACAGAATATACATAAGGGAACCTTGTACACACATGATGAAGAAACATGCATTCATGAGAAATCATGGAAAAAACTAAATTTCACTAGAAAAAAGTAAAAGCAAATGAAAATCAAAAAAGAAAACATATCAAACACTATTCGCTTATCAAATTACTAAACAACAAAGATGTAAGGGGAAAAGACTAAAATAGAAAGGATTTAAACAAACAAACAAACAAAAATAGAAAACAACAAAAACAAAATGCTTACAAGAATTTTTTCAACCATCGCCCTATATATAAAGTCTAAACTCTTTAAACAAAATAAAAAAGCTACTTTAAGGGGATGGGTAGCACGACTCAAGGTAAAAGCACTCACCACTCAAAGTTGCTAACCTGATTTTACTCTACAAGGCTGTCTTCTGATCTTTACATAAACACTATGGCATTCACCTCTCCCTGCATCATACATATACACATAATAATGAATAAACAATTAAGTAAAAATTTAAATAAAGATATATTAAGAGCCAGTGCTAGAGTGTAGACATCTCAAAACACAATATATCATTGCTGTTTTTAAGAGCCATATTGACTAATTGTATTAAAAAAAAAATTGAGGCCCAACAGTATATCTCCTCTACAAGAAATTCAGTTCAGCCGGGCTGTGGTGGCGCACGCCTTTAATCCCAGCACTTGGGAGGCAGAGGCAGGCTGATTTCTGAGTTCGAGGCCAGCCTGGTCTACAGAGTGAGTTTCAGGACAGCCAGGGCTATACAGAGAAACCCTGTCTCAAAAAAAAAAAAAAAAGAAAAGAAAAGAAGAGAAGAGAAAAGAAAAGAAAAGAAAAGAAAAGAAAAGAAAAAAGAAAAGAAAAGAAGAAACTCAGTTCACTGACAAAGGAACACAATAAACTCACTATAAGTAAAAGAATTGAAACTGTTGTTTCAATCAAACAGAGCCTGAGAGAAAGTAGCAAAAACCTTACTTATATCTGGAAAAACTAGATTTAAATCCAAGGTTAATCAGAAGAGATAAAAGAAGGTCACAGCTTGTGCTGTGAATGTAGCTCAATAGTGGAACACTTACCTGGCTTTCACATGATCACAGGACTTGGTTTGAGTACAATGCTTGTGTGTGTGTGTGTGTGTGTGTGTGTGTGTGTGTGTGTGTACTGTCACTACATATACTGTGTGGCTGTGTAAACAATTCAACACAGTTCTAATAATTGTGCATGCAATGAATTTCAGTGCATTTAATTTCATAAATGCTACTTGACAGAAATAGATGAATATATGCAGACACAATAGTGAGTGACTACACTATTGCTCTTGCATTGGTAAATACATCATCAAAACACAAACAACAAATAATGCAGTGGCTGTGCATAGGTGTGTGCACACACATACACACACAGGAGATGGAACTCAATCCAGGTCCCGTGATCTTGTGAAAGCCAGGCAAGTATTCCACTATTGAGCTACATCCGCAACACATGCTGTGACCTTCTTTTATCTTTTCTAATTAAGCTTGGCTTGAAATCTAGTTTTGCAGACATAAGTTAATAACAACAGAATAAACCAATAAACATAAGAGTGAAACTGAGCAATAGATTAGATGGCTTAGACATCTAAAATCTAGTCCAACCAAAAATGATGAAATATACATTCTCTTCACTAACCCACGAAATTTTCTCCAACATAGATAATATTTTAGGCCATAATGAAAAAGTTAAATACAAAAATCAAATAATTTCTGCACTTTATAGGATTTGTCAAGCCTATGGATAAAATTTATTAGCTTAGCATCTCACATCTGGAACTCATGATTTTTTTTAAGCTCCTAAGGGCTTAGACAGTCCTACCTCCCCAGTTCTGCCATCCATAGCTTGTTGCCTAGGCTCAGACTGGATCCACTCTATTCCTGTTACCGTCCTTAGTAGACAGTCCACAGTCCGAGCATCTCCAGTATCCTGGGCCTCTATTGAAACTGAGGCTGCACCTTCACCAATGTCCTTTCAATGTTGGGATAACATTTTGTGTACTGCATGAAGGTGTGTCTCTGTCCTTCCTCACCTGCCTAAGGCATTCTCTGATTGGCTTTAATGAAGAGCTGATAGCTTATAGCTAGGCAGGAAAGGGAAAACAGGGAGGGTCTCTGGGGGAAGAATCATGCGCTGGGGGATTCGACAAACAGACAGACAGGAAGTTGGCTATGAAAGGTAACAGGCCACATGGCAAATATAGACTAGAATAAATGGGGTAATTAAGTTATATGAGCTAGTTGGGATGTGACCTGAGTTATAGTTATTAAGCTTTCATAAAAAATAATAGACTCTGGGTCTTTATTAGGAGCTGGCAGTTCAAGACAATCTGATGTTATACCACAACCTTGCAAAAACGGTAACAAGCTTTGTCTTCTTTCCATGACCTCTTTAATCCTGCAGCTTTCATGCCTTCAAAACCAGTCTTTCACATAGTCAAATTCAGCTTTGCCCTCTTTTGACCACAGCTTCTGTGTGCTATAGCAACATGTGTTCTGAGGAAACATGTCCTTAATCTCCAAATGAAGTATAAAAGATTTACCTCAATAATGTTGATCTCTTTTGAATAATAGCTGACCAGAAACCACAAATTCTTAGTAAAAAAAAAAAAGTATCATATGAATGACCCCTAGGGCCAGTCCTAAATTAAGTCATTGCTCCCTCTTCAAACCTCCTAAACTAGGCTTCCACAAACCACATTTCTCTCACCATTATCCTTCAGATTCCTATAGCAACAGCTCACCAAGCTCTAGAGAGTTAGTGGCGTTTTTCAGTCTAAAGCACAAAAATTCTCCACAAAGCTCCAGCAAATTATCCCAAGCATTAAAAGGCATCACAAGCCCAAGCATGGTCAAGTCCATTGTGGGAAGTGGGCTCGGCTGCATGAGCCAAGATGATGCCCTGGCTCTATGCCAAGCCCCCCAACCTTCGCTTGTTTATCCCAGTCTGTCATGCGCAATAAAAGCAGCGTGTGAAACTCGCCCGGGGAGATGGCATAATGCCTTGCGATACCATTCTATCAGCCTATCCATTAGAGGCTTGCCTGCACACTAAAGTCGTGCCTTGGGCATGCCTGTCTATGATTGGACTCCTTAGTGTGGTGTGAGGTGTCATGAGTGAACTGAAGGGGATAAATTGTGGGCAGTCCCAGGGGGAAGGGGGAAGCAGAATAAAGGAAGCTGCGTGAGACCTGCCTTGGAGTCTGTGTCCTTCTTCCCATTGTCTCTGCTGGTCAGAGACGTGGGTTGCGACAGTCCATCACAGCACATCTCACTTTCCTGGCACCAGCTTCTATTCTAGTTTCCTTTCTATTGATGTGACAAAATATGCTAACCAAAAGAAACTTAGGGAGGAGTGGATTTATTTCAACTTACACTTACAGGTCACAGTCCATAACTTAGAGAAGTCATGGCAGAAACTTGAAGCAGAAACTATCATGCAACATTGCTGGCTGGCTTGCTCTCTGGATTCTTCATGCTTAACTAGTCCAGGATTACCAGTCTAAGGATGGTGCCAGACACAATGGGGTGGGCCCTTCCACATCAATTAATAGTAAGGCAACTTGTCACAGTCCAGTCTGATCTAGGCTATTTCTCACTTGAGTTTCTTCACAGATAACTCTAGGCTGTGACAAGTTGACAAAGATAACTAAGACACAAACCATTCGGACTATAGCCCTCCTTATGAGGGCTTCTGAATTTACTCTGATTCAGCCACACTGGCTTTCTTAGCCATTGTCTAAAATATTAAGTACTTCAATGTCTTAGCACTTGCAATCATAACTTCCTGGATTGTCATTTTTTTTTTTTCAGAAAACCAACTGTCTCACTTCCTAGTCCTCTTCTGGCCTCTGTGTAATTATTATAATCAGAGAACATACCCACCTTCGTTATTAAAATAGGGTCTTATGTCCCACACTGGCCTTGAACATATGATGTCATTGAATAACCTTGAATTCCTAATCTTCTTGTCTCAGTCTCCTTGAACCTGTGGCACTACACATGGTGAAAAGCTTTTTCAAAATACCTGGGAATTAATGTTTATTCTCTGATATTCTACAGAAATATATGAGGCTGGGTACCTCATAAAAATGAGATTTGGTTGACTCACAGTTTTGGAGACTAGAGATCCAAATATTCTATCTATATGGCTTTTATAAGGGTTCCTATGACTGCATCACATGGAGGAAGATAGAGTCATGCCAGGAGCACATACAAAAGAAAGTGACAACATGGACATATATGAAGCCAAATGCCTCAAGGAGACCACTCTCTCTTTCATAAAAACCACATCTCTTTCATGGAATATGAGGCATAAAACACTGAACTTTGAACATTCTCCACCACTGAGCTACATCCCCAAGCTACTAAACCGCTCTTGAAAAAACTGAGTATCCCACAAGAACTACCTCAGTTTTTTCCAAAGGCAGTACCCCTCAAACACCTACCTACCTACCTACCTCACTCTAGGCTCTATCTCCCAATAGTTCCACTCTTCCCATACTGGAGACCAAAAGTCCAACAGATGAACACTTGTGTTCGCTCCAGCTGCATGTTAACTGTATTGTATATAAAGTGACCCTCAGGCCTCGCAGCTTGGCTGTCCCACAATCTTTCCCATCTCTGCAAGCATGTCTCTGTAGACAATGACTTTATTTATTGGATTATAAAAGTTAGGCACATGATAACAAACTCAGAAAATATTTATTGAGAGAAAAAGACATTTATTTCTCCTTTCTACCTTTTATTATAAAACTCATCAATATATTTAATAAATTTTAGTAGTAAAACCACCCATTAGAAATCAATGAGGGAGCTAGATAAAGTACCAAGAGCTGAAGATATCTGCAACCCTATAGGAGGAACAACAATATGAACTAACCAGAACCCCCAGAGCTCCTGTCTCTAGCTGTATATGTAGCAGGAGATGGCCTAGTCGGCCATCATTGGGATGAGAGGCCCCTTGGTCTTGCAGACTTTATATACCCCAGTACAGGGGAACGCCAGGGCCAAGAAGTGGGAGTGAGTGAGTAGGGGAGCAGGGTGGGGGGAGAGTATAGGGGATTTTTGAGATAGCATTTGAAGTGTAAATGAAGACATATCTAATAAAAGAATGTGGGGGGAAAAAGAAATCAATGAGGACTGGATCTAAATGTTGGAAAACTATTTTATTTTTTCTCTTCCTCCTGATTTTTGAGTGCTATTACTCCTCACAAAAATTAAAGAAATATCTTATATTTATACTCATTAATATGATAGTTATAAACCACATGACACTATTGTTTGTTTTATTGTTTGTTTCAGATTTAGCTAGTGGGAATAAGAACTTGATACTCTTATTTTATAAGTTTAATTTAGTAAAATATGGCTATTAGCAACCAAGTTGCAGTTTTAAAAAATATAGTGTTAGCCAGGCAGTGGTGGCACATAACTTTAATCTCAGCACTTGGGAGGCAGAGGCAAGCAGATTGCTTGTCTACAGAGTGAGTTCCATGACCACCAGGGCTACACAGAGAAACCCTGTCTTGAAAAATCAAATAATAATCATAATAATAATCATAATCATAATAATCATAATAAATAGTAAATAGTATTGTATTCCAATTACATATTTCATAATGTCATATTTATATTTCCTTTATTTTTATTGTAATTTAAGATTGACCCCCAACAACTTCATGATTTTCACTTTAAACATTTCATTGCTTGATTTCAAACTAAAATGTTTATTTCCTTGAAATATACATGTATATTTCAAATAGGCATATGTAAATAGGGTAATCATTTCCTTATAAAAAGAATGAAACATACTTTCTTCATAAAATTTAAAAGTGTGAAGTTAGTTTTGGCCACTGTAGCTTAGCTGAACAGAAGCCACTGTAGACAGGATGCCCCCTGATGCCACCAGGGGAGAAGCCAGAGTAGCCATATGATCAGATATGACTCACAAGATTGCAACTACGTGTAAACTTTAGTGTCATCATTAGATAATTCAATACAAGTCAGCAATGAAAAGATATGCAACTGACATACATGACCTGGGAGAATCTCAGAAATATTATGTTGAGGAAACAAATCAAGCAAGTGAGAATTCTGTATGATTTAGCTTTTATAAAACCTGAGGATAGGCCCACTGGGGTGAGTGAAGGGGTGAGTGTAAAGGACCAAGAATGAACTTTCAGGGACAGTCAAATGTCCTGTTCCATAATGTCCTGTCTGTTTCAGAGAAAACATGTGTGTTTTGTTGTTTGTCTGATAATTACATTAACGTGTACATTCTGTTAACATCCTTTGATGGGTATAGTTAAGATAAGTTTATTTTGGGGAGCGACAGCTAAAATTAAGAGATATTTGAGGAGTAGTATGGAAATCTAATAAAATAGAAGCTTTTAAAAATATATACATATGTGAAGGAGATATAACTGAAATCACCAAATAATGGGGGAAACAGAGTCCCAGCTGTCATCTCATTATCAAATAAAACTTCCACTCCTTTAATTGAGTTACTTCTCATTAAGGTATTGAACAAAGGGATCTCATGAAAATCCCCCAACAACCCAGGCTGTTGAAAGGCTATAGTTTATTCTCCACAAACTGACAGCAAGGCCCATTGGTGAAGATACCACCTACACATCTCATTGAACATGGAGAAGTTGAGCTGGTGCCTACATAGAGTTTCACCCCTATTTTCTAGCATTTTTGTGCTAGAAGGCATTTCAAATGCTACCCAAAGAGAACAGTAAACCACAAGCCAGTCACAAACCCTTGGATGGACATTGGTGTCCTTCCTGCCAGATACACTAGTGCAAGGGAGGCACAAATCTTGTGGGAGCAACCAATATCTGGTTTGATATAAGGCCCTTCTGTGAGATGGAACCCATGTCCAACACTGCTTGGGTAATCGAGAACCTAAGACTAGCTAGCTCAGAGACATCAGGTAAAACAAAATACAATTGTTCTAAAACGAAAAGTGTAGTAAGTAAATGACTCCCAGTGACATTCTGCTATACTCCTAGATCAGTGCCTTGCTCAGCCATCATCAGAGCAGCTTCCTCCTGGCACAGATGGGAACAAATATAGAGACCCACAGTCAGGCCTCACACAAGGGGTGAGAAAGTTTGGAACATTCAGACCTAGACAGGATATTTCCATCAAATCTACCCACCCAGGGCTCAGGGAATGGATGCTGAGAAGAGGAGGCAGAGAGAGTGTAAGAGGCAGAGAGGATGGAGGACACCAGGAGAGCAAGACCTTCTAAATCATCATGATTAAAGTACATGTGAACTCAGAGACTGAGGCTGCATGCACGGGACCTCCACAGGTCTGTCACGGGTCCTTTGTGAATATATTATGGCCTCCAGTTTCGTGTTTTGAGGAAATTCCTGAGTGTGCTAAAGAGCGTGTGTCTCTCTGCTTCTTGTGCCTTCTCTTGGGCTCTTTTTCTTATGTTTGTTTGCTTTGTCCAACTCTGATGTGTTAACTTTTGTTTTATCATATCATTTTATATTATAATCCCTTTGAAGCCTGCTTCCTTTCTAATGAGAGACATAAAGGAAGTGGATATGGATGGGAGGGGATGAGGAGAGGAACTTGGAAAAATAGAGAGAGGGGAAGCCATAATTATAGTATATTATGTAAGAAAAATATATTTCCAATAAACGGAAAAAATAGATGTTTATTTTATTGAATGTGAATCGTGTGAATCATCCCATACTTTTTTTAAAAAGATTTATTTCTTATGTATATGAATACATGGTAGCTGTCTTCAGATACACCAGAGGTGGGGGTCAGATCTCATTACAGATGGTTGTGAGCCACCATGTGGTTGCTGAGATTTGAACTCAGGACCTTCAGAAGAGCAGTTGGTGTTCTTAACCACTGAGCCACCTCTCCAGCCCCATCCCATACTTTTTAAAAATGAAAAAATAAACAGACATGACTTGAATGCTTTCCAACAATATCTTTTTTTTCTGGGACATGATTCCTAGAGTTGAAATAGTCTATGCAGGAAGACAGTGAGAGTCAGTTGTAACACTGAATAACCTACAACAGCAATTGTTCATATCCATTGTACTATTATACTAGAAAAATAATTTTCTAGTTAATGTTTGTTTCAACTAAATTTTAGATGCAAGGCATATTCTATTTGGAGTTTTAAAAAATTAGTGATATAATAACTTCATATTATATGATTTGTTCATATTTCATACTGTACCAAGATTCTACAATATCTCAAAGTGGTTTATTTTCGTGAAGACCTTGATATAACACATAATGGAAATTTTCCTTATTATTGATTAAATATTAGTAATATTATTATTGATTAAATATTAGTAATAAAGGCGAATGTACTTAGCCACCCATGAGACAAGTAAGGAAGAAAGTTGGTTAAAGTAACAAGGAAGTTGAAACTATAAATGTCCAAGCATTTGAGTAAGGACTGAATGAGTCTGGCAAGTTAGAAACATGGAGATTAAATATATTGAAAGATTTATTTAAAGGAACAGAATAGCTTTTCCTCCCAATAGTCCTTATTGCTCAGAAAGTCACATAGATAAATATGCCTTTATAGGAAAAATGTTAGGTTATAAAAACCAAGCTGCTAAGCAGCATTTATTCAGGAAAATAGATGCGAGCACAGTATATCATGCAAAACAGTCCAGGGGACTCCAATCATCTGCTCTGACACAGGACCCTGTTTGTGATAATGATCAACCCTGCTTAGGATAGAGTATCATTCAAACAGCATGCTTCTTAATCACCAAGATTCAGTGACAGTTCAGGAGTAACTCCCAGATCATCCCGTGATCTTTCCCTGAGCTGTGACTTCTTGTATAGTCTCTTGCTGAGACATGCAAAGCTGTGATGAATGGTGGGCGTGGGGGTTCTCCATGGAACAGATGACTTAACAGCCCTTCCTCTGACCCAACTGGATAAGAGAAATGAAGAATGGAATGGGGCTATAGAATTCATCTTATGCTTAGTCTATGCAGGAGGACAATGAGAGTCAGTTGTAACACTGAATAACCCTACAACAGCAATTGTTCATATGCATTGTACTATTATACTAGAAAAATAATTTTCTAATTAATGTTTGTTTCAACTACTATAAAAAACCCAGTTCCCTCACTCCTTCCACTTGTGATGTCAATTTTATTTCCCCTTCTGAGTGAGATTCAAGAATCCTCCCTTGGTTCTTTTATTGTTGAGAATAGTTTTTGCTATCCTAGGTTTTTTCTTATTCCAGATAAATTTGAAAATTGCCCTTTCTATCTCGGTGAAGAATTGAGTTGGAATTTTGTTGGGGATTGCATTGAATCTGTAGATTGCTTTCGGCAGGATAGCCATTTTGACTATATTAATCCTGCCAATCCATGAGCATGGGAGATCTTTCCATCTTCTGAGATCTTCTTTGATTTCTTTCTTCAGGGACTTTGAAGTTCTTGTCATACAGATCTTTCACTTCCTTCGTTAGAATCACACCAAGGTATTTTATATTATTTGTGACTATTGTGAAGGGTGTTGTTTCCCTAATTTCTTTCTCATCCTGTTTATCTTTTGTGTAGAGAAAGGCCATTGATTTGTTTGAGTTAATTTTATATCCGGCTACTGCACTGAAGCTGTTTATCAGGTTTGGGAGTTCCCTGGTGGAATTTTTAGGGTCACTTATATATACTATCATATCATCTGCAAAGAGTGATATTTTGACTTCTTCCAACTGGTATTAAGGACACATGCTCCACTATGTTTATAGCAGCCTTATTTATAATAGCCAGAAGCTGGAAAGAACCCAGATGTCCCTCAACAGAGGAATGGATACAGAAAATGTGGTCCATTTACACAATGGAGTACTACTCAGCTATTAAAAACAATGAATTTATGAAATTCTTGGGCAAATGGATGTATCTGAAGGATATCATCCTGAGTGAGGTAACCCAATCACAAAAGAAGTCACTTGATATGCACTCACTGATAAGTGGATATTAGCCCAGAAACCTACAATACCCAAGATACAACTTCCAAAACACAAGAAAATCAAGAAGGAAGACCAACATGTGGATACTTCATTCTTCCCTAGAATAGAGAATAAAATATACATGGAAGGAGTTGCAGAGACCAAGTTTGGAGCAAAGATGAAAGGATGGACCATCTAGAGACTGCCCCACCCGGGGGTCCATCCCATAGTCAGCCACTAAATGCAGACACTACCTCATACGCCAGCAAGACTTTGCTGAACGGACCCTGATACAGCTGTCTCTTGTGAGGTTTTGTCAGTGCCTGGCAAATACAGAAGTGGATGTTCACAGTCATCTCTAGGAAGGAACACAGGGTCCCCAATATAGGAGCTAGAGAGAATACCCAAGAGCCGAAGGGGTCTGCAAGCCTATAGGTGGAGCAACAATATGAACTAATCAGAACCCCCAGAGCTCGTGTCTCTAGCTGCATATGTATTAGAAGATGGCCTAGTCGGCCATCACTGGGAAGAGAGGCCCCTTGGTCTAGCAAACTTTATATGCCCCAGTACAGGGGAATGCCAGGGCCCAGAAGTGGGAGTGGGTGGGTAGGGGAGCAGGGTGGGGGGAGCGTATAGGGGACTTTTGGGATAGCATTTGAAATGTAAATGAAGAAAATATCTAATAAAAGAAAGAAAGAGAGAAAAGACAGTAGTTCCTCAAAGGAAAAAAAATAAAAGAAAGAATCCTCTCTTGGGCCTTCCTGTGTCTTAGCTTCTTTGGGTCTGTGGATTGTTGCACGGCTATCCTGTATTTTACAGCTAACTTCCATTTATAAGTGGGTACATACCATCCATGTCTTTCTGGGTCTGGGTTACCTCACTCAGGGTAATTTTTTCTAGTTCTAGCTAATGATTCTATTGTGTAGATATGCCATATTTCCTATATCCATTTTTTGCTTGAGGGACATCTGAGTTGTTTGCAGTTTCTGGCTATTATGAATAAAGCTGCTATGAACATAGTGGATCAAGTGTCCTTGTGGGATGGTGGAACATCTTTTAGGTATATGCCAGGGGCAGTATATCTGGGTCTTCAGGTATAACTACTTCCAATTTTTCTAAGAAGCCACCAGATTCATTTCCAGAGTGGTTTTACAGGCTTTCCCTCCCACCAGCAGTAGAGGAGTGTTCCCCTTGCTACACATCCTTGTCAGCATATGCTTTCACTTGAGTTTTTGGTCATAGGCATTCTGACGGCTGTAAGATGGAACTTCAGAGTCATTTTGACTTGCATCTCTCTGATAACCAAAGACAATGAACATTTTTAAGTGCTGCTCAGTCAATGGAGATCCATCTGTTGAAAATTCTGTTTAGCTCTTATTTTTCAAATTGGATTATTTGGTTTGTTGGTGTTTAATTTCTTGAGTTCTTTATCTATGTTGGGTATTAGCCCTATGTGAAATGTAGGGTTGGTGAAGATCCTTTCCCAATCTGTAAGCTAATGTTTTGTCCTATTTTCAGTGCCCTTTGCCTTACAGAAACTTTTCAGTTTCATGAACTCCTATTTATTGATTGTTGATATTAGTGCCTGAGCTGTTGGTGTTCTGTTCAGGAAGTTGTCTCCTGTGCCAATGCATTTACGGCTATTCCCCACTTTCTCTTCTATTAGATTCAGTGCATCTGGTTTTGTATTGAGGTCTTTCATCCATTTGGACTTGAGTTTTGTGCAGGGTAATAGATATGGATCTACTTGCATTCTTCTACATGCAGACATCCAGTTAGACCAGCACCATTTGTTTAAGATACTTTCTTTTTTTCTATTGTATGGTTTTGGCTTCTTTGTCAAAAGCAAGTGTCCATGGTTGTGTGGGATATGGAACCTGAAGCGGCCACCTCCTGTAGCCAGGCAGGGCTTCCAGTGGTGAAAAGGGAACACCAACCCACCCACAAAAAAACTTTGGACCAAAATTTGCCCTACCTACAAGATATGCAGGGATAAAGATGGAGCAGAGATTGAGGGACCAACCTGAGATACATCCCATGAGAAAGAGCCGGCCACTGACACTATTAATGATACTCTGCTATGCTTGAAGATAGTAGCTGTCATCTGAAAGGATTTATCCAGCAGTTGATGAAAACAGATGCAGAGACCCACAGCCAAACATTTGGCAGAGCTCAGGGAGTCTGTGGAAGAGTTGGGGTAGGGATTGGGGGAGCAAGAGGGGTTAAAGATACCACAAGAAGACCTACAGAGCCAACTAACATGGGCCCATACGTTTCATAGAGTCTGAACCAGCAAACAAAGAGCATAAGTGAACTGGTCCTAGACCCCTTACACATATGTAGGAGATGTGCGACTTGCTCTTCATGTGAGACCTTAACAATTGGAAAGGAGTCTGTCTCTGACTCAGACTATTACCTGCCTTTAGATCCCTTTTCTCTAGTTGGATTGCCTTGTCTGGCCTCAGTGAGAGAGGACTGGTTTAGTCCTGCTTGGACTTCAGCAACTTGGTACAGAGGGTTGATGGGGGAGAGTAGGTAGTAGGTGTGGGAGAATACCCTTCTCTGAGGAGAATGGAAGTGGGTAGAAAGGTGGTCTGGGAGGATGGGGGAGGCGCTCCAATTGGGCTGTAAAGCGAATAAATAAATAAATAAATAAATGAAAATATGAAGAAATTCACAAATATCACACACAAGAAATGTCTATGGGATGGAATCATAGGTACACATATAAGAAATAACCACCTAGAAAACATTTCACTTCAACGTTTTAGCTTTTGAAAGTCTTTTTTTTTTTTTTCTTTAACAAAGCAAAACATGTCACTTCAATTAGTCTGGAACATTGCCATTTAGTCTATCACCATGGTAGCACCTTCTGGAGATGCATTTTTCAAACAATCCAGAGATTGACTCCTACAATTTGTGCAAGGAATCTTGTTTATTAGAGAAATGTAAAATGCATTCTCTTTATGCTCTTGACTCCTTCATAATGTCAGCTCCTAGAAACAGAAGACATTTAGCTGTACAATTCCAGACTACCTAAGGATTGCCAACTTTAAGTAGCTGTAACAATGAACTTGGTTTTAAAGGGGGCCTGGTATTACGAATTGACCATTAGCTTAAAACTACCTGTTGCGTTGGTGTCACATACGAAGCTGATTCTACCACTAGAGAAGATGACCATTGTATTTCCAGTGATGGTAAATTGTTGTGGACGAGCCTGGTACTGTTTGTATGATGATGCCAATCCTGCTGTCTTCGGAGGGGCTGCAGACAAGGTGTGAGTCATGCTCAGGTGTCTTCTTGTGAACCAATCTCCTAATGAATAAAGGAGCCAATCACTGGGTGAGTAGACGGGACTTCTTGGGTGGACAGAGGAAAACAGGAAGCAGGAGAGTTAGGTCCTTTTGGACAGGAATACAGAGGACAAGATGTAATTACTAGTGTCCTTCGGTTTCAATGGTGGATCCATCAGGATTTGCCATCGGAGAATTTAGATTTAATAAGGCTTACAAGATTAGTATTTTAGTTGCTGCTCCCAGGATTTGGGATTTTAGTTGAGTTACCATTGTTTCTGAACTAAGTTTGTGTTGTGTTTTCCTTCACTCAGTGGCTCATCTGGGTTCAAGAGAGAAAGGAGCAGAGGCAAAGCGTGGCTTTGCCAGATGTGCACCACAAAGGGCATAGAGCTGGCGTGGTAACCACCCACCAGTGAGAACCTAGCAAGCTGGGTGGAGAGATTTTGGAGCTCTGAGTCAGAGTCTCCACAAGAAACGCAGGTCAGCCATTTCCCGCCAGTGCATGGACATCAGGCCATGGGACAAAGAGTTGCCAGAACAAGCGCAGGAACATGCTGGTTGTTGTTTTGTTTGTTTGTTTTTTAATTTATTTACATTTCAACTGTTATCCCCTTACCTGTTTTTCCCCTCCTGGAAACCCCCTATCCCATTCTCCCTCACCCTGCTTCTATTCCTGCCTCCCCACCCTATACTGGGGCATATGTTGAGCCTTCATAGGACCAAGGACTTCTCCTCCCATTGATGCCTGTCCACTGATACATATGCAGCTAAAGCCATGGTTGGTGGCTTGGTTGGTGGCTTAATCCCTGGGAATTCTGGGGGTTCTGGTCGGTGATATTGTTGTCCTTCCTATGGGGTTACAACACCCCCCCCCAGCTCCTTCAGTCCTTTCTCTTAACTCCTCTATCCAACTCTGCATTTGTAAGGCTCTGGCAGGGCCTCTCAGAAGACAGGTATATCAGGCTCCTTTCAGGAAGCATTTCTTAGCATCCACAGTAGTGTTGGAGTTTGGTGACTATATCTGGGATGAATCACCAGGTGGGACAATCTCTGGATGGCCTTTCCTTAAGTCTCTGATCTACACTTTGTCTCTATATTTGCTCCCATGAGTATTGTGTTCTCTTTACTAAGAAGAACCGAAGCACCCACACTTTAGTCTTCCTTCTTCTTGAGCTTCATGTGGTCTATGAATTGTATCTTGGGTATTCTGAGCTTTTGGGCTAATATTCACTTATCAGTGAGTGCATATCATGTGAGTTCTTTTGTGACTGGGTTATTTCACTTCAGGATGATATTTTCTACTTCCATCCACTTGCTTAATAATTTCATGAATTCATAATTTTTAATTGCTGAGTAGTATTCCATTGTGTAAATGTACCACATTTTCTGTATCCATTGCTCAGTTGAAGGGCATCTGGGTTCTTTCCAGCTTCTAGCTGTTATAAATAAGGCTGCTATAAACATAGTGGAGCATGTGTCCTTATTACAAGTTGGAACATCTTCTGGGTATATGCCCAGGAGAGGAATTGCTGGATCTTCCGGTAGTACTATGTCCAATTTTCTGAGGAACTACCAGAATGATGTGAATGCTAATGTATGATCTCTCCAGTTTCTTTTTGGAGGCACTCAGAGCTATGAGTTTTCCTCTTAGCACTGCTTTCATTGTGTCCCATAAGTTTTGGTATGTTGTACCTTCATTTTCATTAAATTCTAAAAAGTTTTTAATTTCATTTTTTCCTTGACCACATTATCCTTGAGTAGAGCATCATTTAGCTTCTATGTGTATGTGGACTTTCTGGGGTTTTTGTTGCTATTGAAGAGCAGCCTTAATCCATAGTGATTTGTTAGGAGGCATGGAATTATTTCAATCTTCTTATATCTGTTGAGGTCTGATTTATGACTTATATGGTCAATTTTGGAGAAGATACCATGAGGTGCTGAGAAGAAGGTACATTCTTTTGATTAGGATGACATGTTCTATAGATATCTGTTAAATCCACTTGGTCCGTAACTTGTGTTAGTTTCACTGTGTCTCTGTTTAGTTTGTTTGCCTGATCTATCCATTGATGATAGTGGGGAGCTGAAGTCTCCCACTATTATTTTGTGAGATACAATGTGTGCTTTGAGCTTTAGTAAAGTTTCTTTATGAATGTGGGTGCCATTGTACTTGGAGCATAGATGTTCAGAACTAAGAGTTCTTGGTAGATTTTTCCTTTGATGTGTATGAAGTGTCCTTTCTTATCTTTTCTGATGACTTTTGGGTGAAAGTTGGTTTTATCAGATATTAGAATGACTCTTCAGCTTGTTTCTTGGGACCATTTGTTTGGAAAATTGTTTTCCAGCCTTTTACTCTGAGGTAGTGTTTGTCTTTGACACTGAGGTGCTTTTCCTATGCAGCAAAATGCTGGGTCCTGTCTACATATCCAGTCTGTTAGTCTATGCCTTTTTATTGGGGAATTGAGTCCATTGATGTTAAGAAATATTAAGAATAGTGATTGTTGCTTCCTGTTCCTCTGAGCAGCAGTTGTGGTCTTGCCTGTGCTCACAGACTTGTCTGCACTCCTAGGAGGCTAGCTCTCTTGTGGTGCTATTTGGGTATGGAGCCCTGTGACAGAGGATTGGCTCTGGGTCAGCCGTTCTTTTTAATATTTCTTGAAACAGCAAATAAAAGTGTTTAATAATGGTAGTGCATTTCTTGCTTGTTGTTGAAGAAATGTATTATCTCTTCTTCATGTGATGTGCATCCAATATTGATTGCAGTCATGCTTTGTGACTCCTAAATGTGTGAACTATGCCTTAGAGTTCCCTGGTAAGGACTGGGAAAAGTGTATTTGCCACATTTGACTCTGTCATTTGAGATTAAGGCTAAAATCATAGCATGCTAAACATGTGGGTGAAATAAGAACAATTCACTTGATTGACTGCCATTGCAGGCTACTGGTAATGCTATTGGTTTCCCTCTGGAATTTGATGCTAAGATCCTATCACTGAAGATACCAAATTGATGAGTTTGCCTTTCTTTACTTCTCCATACCATTCCCACACTATAAATGCATGAATAAAAATACAATTATCTTTATAATTCAAGAATGAAGGCTCTACTTTTGTACTGCTAAAGGGTCATAGCTATTAAACTGAGACTTAGTGACGTACTGTTATACCCATAGATCAATGCATGCATCTCTCAGCTCTTGACAGAGAATCTTCTCTTGTGGGAGATGGTAATTAATACAGTGACCTACAACTGGTCTGGGTGGAGAGGAAAAAGAGATTGCAGAGCACTAAGGCCTAACTGGGACACCTACATCATACTTTTTTCTCCACTGTCTCAGGTGCCATTGTAAAAAAAAAAAAAAAAGAGGAGTGAAAGAATGTAAGGGCCCGAGGCAGGGCTGTGCCTGTTGAACTCTCAGTGGTTTTGCATATGGCACAAGCTGTGCAAGCTGAAGCCAGATGAAATCCCAGCACAGAGCGGAGAGCTGGGCATGAGTCCTGTTCCTTGCTGAGAATTGTTGTTGTTGTTTGGGGTTTTTAAAGAGCATTGCCCCTAGTAAACTGACCACATGAGTAGAAGGGCACACATCTAAGAATATAAGAGTTGCATAAGTTGTACTTGACTGGTTTAAAAAAAAAAAGAGGCCATAAAGTTGGGTGGGTGGGTAATGGTTGGGTGGACCTCTGAGAGATTGAATATAATCAAGATGCATTATATAAAAATCTCACAGAACTAATAAAAACCAAGCAACAAACAAAACAATAAAATCCTTCTTGTGCTATGATGCCCTTGCTTGTTATCAACTGAAACAGTTGCTATGCACTATCAGCCTGCTCTTACCTTCCAATGCAGTCTGTCTGTAATTTACAATCTACACACCAATAGCATTCTATAATTTCCTTTGGATGAATAAATGAAGCTGCATAAGCATATATGGATTCTCTCTCACATGTTAATGTTGGAAGTGAAAAATGGGTGTAACTTCTATGATCTGCACTTTGGTTCTATTTATCAAACAAAACTGTCCCTGCTGTGATTAAATTTCAAGGTGTTGGGGGTTTGTTCTGCAGATGACATTTATTATTCAACACTAGGCAGGTATATTTGCTGCAGCCTGTTTGTGATGGCTAAAGGTGGAAGTGTCTGTATGTTCTGTGTGAGAGACTATTTAGGAGAATGTGTTAACTTCACTCTTCAGTGGAACATTGTAGTAGAGCACTGTACAGCCACAAGCTGGAATGATGACCTTTATATGTACTGACTCAGAACAAATTTGAAGATGAAACATCAAGAAACAGAAAAGAATACGATCATAGTGGCTTTCATATGAAAAGATGAAATGAAGGAGGGAGGGAGCAGGAAAGGAAAGAAGGAAGGAAAGAGGGAAGGAAGAAAGGAAGGAAGGAAGGAAGGAAGGAAGGAAGGAAGGAAGGAAGGAAGGAAGAGGGGGAGATAGGAATGGAAATGGATGGGCAAGGTGTACACTTGTATATGTTGTTGAATTCATGAATGATCATTGGAAGAACCTCCACAGCACTAGATGAAATGAAGCTGGGTGACTGAGGAAAGGCAAATAGATTTACATTTCATTTCATGTGACTTTTCATCATCTTTCTACCAAATAATACACATGAATGCACACACATGTAGATACACATATATGCATATATATACATATATGCATATATACATGTATGCACACACATATATTTGTGCATGTATATATGCATATATGCATGTGTATATATGTATGTATGTGTATATATATATATATATATATATATATATATATATATGTATGCATGTATGAATATATATGTATATGGCATGTGAAAGTAAACCAAGCATGAGACAGAACAAGCACACCATCTGAGAACTACGTTTTATATCCTCCAACACTCTTCATCACATGACTAAGTTCTTTTGTTAGTTGCAAATAATGCCAAGTACTTAGAGACTTGGATCTCTCAGCTTGAACATTTAAAGACATTTCTGTCTTGTAGACATTGTAGTTGGATCACTTCCTTCTAAATAGAAGCAGAGAGCTGATGTCTGGAAAGACAGAAGTGAGTCCCCTTTAGTCCTAGAGTTGTTGCTGTCAAATTACTTCAGTATACAAGATACACGGTTTTACAGTCATTTTTTAGCATAATATTTTAACATATTTCTGAAGACAGTAGAATTTTCATGATAGAAGATATGTTACAGATCATAAATGTAAGCAATATTTGCAAAACAATTAAAAATTAATTTTTAAAATCTTATTTCTGAAAACTTGTTCCAACATTTGGAAGAACTTTCAAGCTATAAAACCACCAAGTGCATATCTATCAGAGAAAAATGTTAAAACTTTAATCAGGAAAAAAGACAGGCAAAGGTCTTAACACGCTCACAACATGCTATCTTCCTTTTAGGTGAAGACTTCCAAATCCTGTATGTTCCTAATGAAAATCACAGTAAATAAGTTCCTTAAAAAGCTTAAGTACACTAGAAAAAAATTCAAATTCTGGCATGCTTTCTCACAGCACAGGTGCACATGCAGCAGGCAGGTCAGTGCCAGGTCTTTGGGAATTTCCCTTTGCCCTCCCCTCCCTCAGGAATTCATATCAGTGTCTCCTCTGAAGATGTCTATATAACTGAACCATTATACAAATGAACTGGCACTTAACTCCCAGAATAATAACTCCCATAATAATACACACCCCCAGAATGACTGTAACAATACATACCCCCAGAAGAAACATGCCTTTGTTTCCTGAGCCTTGGATTGGTACAACAAATGGTCTGATAGATTTGAAGTTCCAAGTATCTATTTTTAGACATGATGTTTCTTTACATTTCTTTTTAACAAAAGAAAACTATTATTGAGCTGAAGCCTGCTTTCATAATAGAAAAGCATTCTAGCTTAGAGAGCAAGAGGCTCTGTCAGGTTAGAAAGTTCAGTGAGATGAATAATTTAGACTGTAGGAGTAACATATCCGGAGAAGAAATTTAAGGAGGGATTTAGATAATGCAGGCAATTAATTAAAAGCATTAGGGCACCTGACTCACAATGGCTGATTTAAATATGTCCTTTTCTTGATTACAATAATGGGCAATAGAAAGCATATCCTCATTTGTGTAATAAAGAAACACTGAATTGTTTTATGCACTTTTAACCCTCTGAAAGCCTTTATGAGGTTAACATTCAGAGAAGATCACACTGACTGGGTAACAGAGGAAAAGGTCAAGCAAGGTCAAGCATGGGTTTCTATTTAATGCCAGGAATCAAATATATTTTAGATGCTTACTTTTAACTGACAAGTATTTGAACCTAAAAAACAATTTTCTGACAATTCTTTTTTTTTTTTTTTTTGGTTTTTTATCGAGACAGGGTTTTTCTGTATAGCCCTGGCTGTCCTGGAACTCACTTTGTAGACCAGGCTGGCCTCGAATTCAGAAATCCGCCTGCCTCTGCCTCCCGAGTGCTGGGATTAAAGGCGTGCGCCACCACGCCCGCTTGACAATTCTTGTAAGTGTAATAATGGAGATTGTTTTTGAAACTGTCATAGTAATTAAGTACAAGGGAACTATTTCATAAAATATTTTACTGAAAGATCACACATTTTTGTTTCTGCTAGCTCACAAAAGACAGAAGCAATATCCATTTCATTTGTAACGGGGAGGTTACCAATCTAATTAACTAAGTTACTTATCTAATTAACTAAGTAACCAATCATCAAAGTCTGCCTTCAGACTGGTTTTAATCCCGGTTCTTCAAAAAGGCAGTGGCAGCCAGACTCAAAACTAGTCTTGTCTATATAGTGACTTCCATGCTTGTCAGGGCTACATAGTGAGGTCTTGCCTTAATAAGAAGAAATGAGAAACTAGCCTTCTTCTGTTTTTGCTTGGGAACTGTCTCCACTGACACTGGAAAGGTGGACTTCTTAGTTAAGGAATTTAAAATATTAAGTTAGAATGCTGTGTTCTTGAATGCTAGTCTCTCTGTTTCTGCCCATCTTCTGCCTCCCTTCTCTCCCTCCCTCCACATCTCTCCTTTCCTTACTAACTTATGCTTGTTTATTTGCTTGTTTTGAACCTATAGCATACTATGCTACCTTGAACCCACTCTCTCCAGCCCCAGCCTCCCATGTGTTGGTACATATGTGGCTACTCCCAAAACAGCTTTGAATGTTGGTTTCTGAGCAAAGGGTTTCATTAAGAATATAGTTTTATGGAGATTTTTGAAAATGTTATTAAGACGTTATGTACTCTAAGGGCTGTTCTTAATTTTCTGTCAAAATTTCACTTTCAAAACCATGCAGTCTTCCTCTCCTTTGCTTTAAATATACCACCGATACTAGACTGTGCATAGCATGATTAAACCATAGGATCCAAGCAGCTTGAAGATGTATCAAAAGAGAAAAGATTCTGGAATTAACTAGATACAAGACAAGAGATGGAGAAACTAAAGAACAAGAGGCATGGTCTCTGAGAATGGTCGTGGGTATTGCTGCCCCAGGCAGATGGAATGAAATGCTGAGAGATGCCTGGCTGCTTGCCTGAGGAGTTACTGAAAAGCAGCCAGGTCATGTAACCTCCTACAGAGTCCCACCACTGACAGTTTACAAAGTTGACAGGGCAACAGGACAGGCAGCAGGAGGACATTAGAACAATCACCTTTTGTTTTTCTTCCCTAGAAACTGGTTCCCTTTCTGCTGCTCATGCTCCTTTGAGGGAAGAGTTTAATCACAATGAACAACAGCAACGATGTGTAATTATCGGAACGAAGAGTCCAGGCCTCTGTGGGACTAGACTCTTCAGTGTTGAACTGTGATACTGCTGCCAAAAAAAAAAAACCCCTTGAATTCTCCTTGACTAGAAATAGAATTACCCTCCACATTTTGTTTAGATGTAGGTAAGAAGAATGAACTAAGACACTAGTTTCAAAGGTGAAATAGTTTTAAATTCTGCCAGTATATTAGAACCATTGCCAGGAGTGGAAGAAAAAAAAAAACGCCCCAGAAAAATCATACCATGGTCTGATCCTTATGTCAAAGCAATTAACAAGAATCCCTGGGGGAGGAGGCTGGGCTTCAGTACCTATAAAAAGCTCCCTTGGTGATGTTAATATGCAGCGAGGGTTGAGTTATGAATGATGTGAGGTACACAGAGGTGAAAATGTCAAGCATCCTCCTCATAGTGAAGGTGGTTAAAAAAAAAATCTGTGGTACGGTAGTTCTGCAGTGAGAACATTGTAAATCTACTTGGCTTGCTAGTGGCCTGGGGCAGAATCAGGGAGACACTTTATTATTGGTAGCAGTGAGGAAAGCTGGAGACAGTACGCCAAATTTTCATGCTCTTCTGTTTGGGGTTGATCTAAATCCTTCTGTTTGTGGCTGAGAAGGGACACCTACACCCCACCTCCAACACTCAGGAGGGGAGCAGTCACTTCCAACATACCAGAATCCACTGTTTTGTTTTGTTTTGCATCTATTTGAGCCCATAGGATAGAAGGAAGAAAACTAGGCTTATTGATAAATATCCACACTACGTAGGTGGTCAAAGACAAAAGATGCCATTAGATAGAAATTCCGAACTCTAGAACTGAACCATAGATATAAGTTGATACAACCCTGTGTTTTAAACTGTATCTCACTAGACATGTTAAAGGCAGGAGCTGTTTCTCATGCTTCATGGCTTCTCTTGTGACCAGAGCTGGTGAAAAAGTATTGAATGGCCAACTCATGATTAAATAAAGCATAAATAAACAGAGTTTCAGAGTGAAGGCTTCCTGTCTCCAGCCTTCCTCACTGCTTGATTCAAAACTAGAAAAAAAACTAGAAATCTGCAGAAATACATGAAAATGGAACAAAGTGTTAATTCGACATATTAGACTTGAATACTGAAAAATCCAAACAAGAAGAATTCACCTGGGCTGGCGAGATGGCTCAGCGGTTAAGAGCACAGACTGCTCTTCCAAAGGTCCTGAGTCAAATCCCAGCAACCACATGGTGGCTCACAACCATCCATAATGAGATCTAATGCCCTCTTCTGGGGTGCCTGAAGACAGCTACAGTGTACTAACATATAACAATAAATAAATCTTAAAAAAAAAAAAGAAGAATACATCTTGCAAGTTAGTGGAGAGCAAAACCTGAACAATACACCTTGCAGGTTAAGAATTCAGTTTGCAGTTAGGACAGTTAAGAATATGTTCCTGTTTTTCCTGTGTTACATGCTTGAAAGTTAAAGTTTCCACTTGTAATTAAGAATAAGTTCCTATAGATGGAACAACAATATGAACTAATCAGAACCCTCAAGAGCTCATGTCTCTAGCTGCATATGTATTAGAAGATGGCCTAGTTGGCCATTACTGGGGAAGAAAGGCCCTTGGTCTAACAATGTTTATATGCCCCAGTACAAGGGAATGCCAGGGCCAAGTAGTGGGAGTGGGTGGGTAGGGGAGCAGGGCGGGGGGAGGGCATAGGGGACTTATGGGATAACACTTAAAATGTAAATGAAGAAATTATCTAATAATAAATAAATAAATAAGTTCCTGTTTCTTAGAGCTGATGTAAACTTCAAAGCAGACTTTTCAGTCTGCACTAAGCTTGTGAGCCCATTCCCATGACGTAATCCTTACCTTTGTCCCTTCCCTTTCACTGTATCTTTCTTATAACGTGTAACAGCCTACTCTCACGCCCATGTGAACACCTATGTCCGTACAAATGAGACTTCAAGAGGCTGACGGGGGTTCTCTCTCAAATCCCTACTTAGGGTGAGACAGCCAGCTAGCCAGTCCTGATGCAACTGGAAATACAGCTTGCTTTAATTGAACAATCGTGGATTTGTTCTTTTCTCTTTGAAATTCTCAGTTGTAATTTATTTTTGAGCTCTCAAAAATTGCAGCTCCATTTTACTCCACTTATCATTGAGACACTCAGTAGGGAAGGCATTGTATTAAATGCTGTAGAGATTAGTAGAGTTTTGGTCTACACTGAGACTTTGGTTTCAGATAGTATGAGTGTACTTTCTGCTTACATTTTAGCGCATGATACAGGACTAATTATTTAAGCTCCTAAAAGATACCTTCTCTGAAAAGCAGCAGAGTCAACTGCCTTACTGAGAAAATGGGGTTTACCATAGTGACTCATTACCCAACTACTCCAACATTGGAGGGACCTAGATGAGAAGATTCTGTTGAGACTCATGCTAGTGTTAGAGATGTCAGTGTGGAGACAGGACAGAACATAGTTGAACTGGGACAAAAACAGAGGATCCTGACGTTCTGGGGAACATTAAGAAAAAAGAAAATGTGAGCCAGTCAATTTAACAGTGTGAGCCAGGGTGTTGCTCGCTCACACACACACACACACACACACACACACACACACACACACACGAATGGGGTAGAAAATAGTAAAGGGTTAAAACAAGAAGCAGGAATGGAGAGAATAATATGCAAATGAACCAGCAAGCTTGAGATGATAACTGTCTGGCTCTTTGTAAAAAAAAAATTCCACCAATAGCATATTGTTTCCTCTTTCAAATAATTTCAATTTAAAACTACAACACTATAAAAATGAGGAATAAGTCTATACAGATGGAATTTTAAAATATAATGTAAACACTTTTGAACAAGGAAGATGCCATCCTTCTGAGTATTTGTTTTCCAACTCTCTACTGAGATAAATTCTACCAAGATTGAAAATTACACTATGGTAACTGATTAAAGATGTAGTTCTGTAAGATCAAAACATTCCACAGGTATTTAAACTCATATGACTGTCTAGGATTTCTATGAATTATTCCATTTGTCTTGGCTACTTCTGTCCTGTTGTCAGCCTCATTCCCACTGAATCTAGGACCCCTTCAGGACTGCAGGCAGCAAATTTTCCAAGCCAGTATCCTGTTCTTTGCCATAGGCCTTAGTTATAATGGGAAATCTGACTCAAGGAGTCTCTCTAGATTCTGGTTAGGCACTCTTCAAAGAAAGTAAGTTGCCTGGAGTAAGATCCTCAGGACTGTGAGCTCATCAGAAAGGGAAGGAAATTGAGCTAGCTTTTTTGTTAGTTTGAAGGATGTTAACAACATGAAACTCCCTGGATAACTTTACTATTTTAATCAACCAGAGATCTATGTAGAATTCTCAGATGCAAACAACCACAGGCAAAAATACAGCACCCTCCTGGTGGAGCGATGAGCTCTCTTGGTGAGGATACTAGCTAGTTCTATGTCAACTTGATACAAGATAGTCATCAGAGAGGAGAGAGCTTCATTTGAGAAAAATACCTCAGTAAGACCTGACTGTAGACAAGTCCAGCATTTCCTCAAATTGATAGGGTAAGGCCCAGCCCATTGTGGATGGTGCCATCCCTGTGCTGGAGTTCTTAGCTCCTATAAGAAAGCAAGTTGAACAAGCTATGAGGAGCAAGCCAGTAAGCACCACTCCTCCATGACCTCTGCATCAGCTCCTGGCTCCAAGTTCCTGTTCTGTCTGAGTTCCTGTGTGGACTTCCTTGGTGATGAACAGTGATGTGGAAGCCTACGCTGAATAAACCCTTCCCTCCTCAGGTTGCTTTGGTTACAGTGTCTCATAACAACAATAGGAACCCTGAGGAAGACAATGACTTCTGTAAAAGTATCTTTATTCACTGATGTGACTGTCCTCTGGAGGCTTACTGCCTCCATCTGCTAAGGGTCTTGTGCAAACTTCTAGCCTCAGAACAGTCTAATCTAGGCTAGGATGTGTTCAGTTTCTGAGAATTATAGATGAATGAGTTCACTCTTTCTAGTTCTTTTGGGACCCTGGCTGGCTGACTAAAGTTAGCTGTTCTGGCTCAAACTCCCCTTGAAGCTGACTGATTTAATCTGCCTTTTTTCGTTTCTGACTGAATGACTTCTGCTTGGCCTCAAACTAATTCTAGCAATCTGTTCTAATCTTCTGGCTCCTTCTCATTGTTTTTTGTCTTTTACCTATATCTAGATCTTTTCTCTCTTCAACCTATCTCTATAAAACTCTCCTGGTAAAACTTCCTCCTCCCTCCTTCCATCCTTCCCTCCCTGCCTCCTCTCTGTTCTCCTGAGAGTTGGTCATATCCTTATTCTGTCAATTCATCACGTTGTCTGCCATTCAATAGACATCACTTTCAAACATGGGTGCTTCCTTCTACAAACTAGCTTTACTTTCATTCTTTGGGATTAATGGTATATAATAAGGGCATGTTTGTATTCCAGCCAGAGGGATTAAATGTATGTGATAAGGGCATAGCTGAATTCTAGCTAGAGTAGACATGTTGTTAAAATCCCTCTACAGACCTTGAGTGTAATGTTACAGGAAGATATAAGTTTTGTATAATTGAGAAAGAGGTAGCAAGGATATTTGTTTATTGAATCCTGGTGTTAATTGATGGTGATATTTTATGTGTGGGTTCCCTTAGAGGAATGGAGGGCTAATTTCTTTCTCACTCTAATTGCATTTGTTGAGACTCAAACATTAGTAGTAAAGTAACGGTCTGTGAACTTCTCAAGGAAAAGCTAGTGAGGCAGACAAATAAGGCACAATAATCAATATTACTAATTATATCATTATTATCAATCTGAAAATAGCGTAGACATGGCATTTTTATCTACACATTGAGTCTAATTCCGAGTGTTTTAAGTCAAATTTTAGGGAAGGGTTTATCTTGATGTAGACTTGCCTACTCTCTTCTTTCCAAGTGAGGTCATTTAAAATCACAAGCATCTTCACATGTCACCATCCTTTCAAAAAACAAATGGTGTTTGCATAGCAACACAACTTTCATACAAAGTTGACAAGAAAGAAAGAAAGAAAGAAAGAAAGAAAGAAAGAAAGAAAGAAAAGAAAGGCCCTCAAGGAAGATGAGAACCCCAGAACAGCGTCTTGGGAAACGTCGTCTACCTCACTGCTCCTAGTTCTCTTTTCTTCTTTGCTCCTCATCTTTCCCTACCTGCCCTTGGTCTTCCCGTCTCCCAACCTCTCCACTATCTCAGCTGCACCTTTTCCTCATTGATATCACTTTCATGAGGACTAAAGCCATCTCCTGATGTTCATAAAAGAAAATCCGTGGGGCATGCTGAGGAGAGACTATTCAGGCAGAAGTGATACTACAGGACTTTAGTCCAGAAGGCAGAGGTTGTCTTGCTTTCCCCTGTATTCCTGTTAGTGGAACAGGCCTGGAACACACAGGCGCTCAATAAACAGTGACTGAATAATTAAACACAGGCAAGGAATATTTTTCAAGTCGTCCCCCATCCCCAAAGCTAAGAACTGTGGTCAGTAGTTTCACTTTCCGGGTAAATAGATTATTAATAATTTAAATTTTTTATTCTTTAATCTTTATTCTTACAAATACCAAATCAACCAGGAAAAAAGGAGGAGGGGCGGTGGTCTATAAAGCAACCTAAAAGAAAGAGATCAAAGATGAACCTGTTCCTTGGTACAGGCAGAATCTCAGCCCCAGCCAGAGAGAAGCCTTGGCGCCGCCCTGCGGTCCCGAACCAGCCCAGAGCCGAGTCCCCGCAGCCACAGTCTCAGCCGCCCCCTGCTGGGCTCCAGCGGTCACACAGGCGAGGATTTAGGCACCGCGCGCCGGGCTGGTGACGTCACCTCTGCGCCCGGCCGAGGCCGGAAGTCAGCCGTTACTTCCGCACTCCGGTCCCTCCCGGGCGACCTGAGGCGGAAGTGAAAGGTGTCTACCACGAGCGTCGGTAGGAGCGCGGCGGCGTTGTGCGGGCTGGGGAGCTGCTGGAGCCTTTGCGAGCGGCTTGCGGGTCCCCGCTAGACAGGGCGATGAATGGCTAAAGGCCATTGCAGAGCTGTCCCGAGGGAAGGCGAGCCTTCGATGTGGGATTACGCGGTTCTGAGTTTAGACTCATCAGGTCTCCACACTTCATACAGCAAAGAGCTCGGCATTGGGTCGGAATTTGTAACTTTAGGGACAGCCCCACCCTTAGGTTGTTGTGCATAAAGGGCATTACGAAATAATGCATGTGTAACGTTGGGTTCTGGGGGTAAAGTGCGTTTGTCATTCTGCTACCTTCCCTCAGGCGAGGAGAAAGGTCTATTGTTGCTGTTTTCGTTTTATTATGACTGAGAAATGTTTAGTTTGCGAGAGGTTGTGCATCTCACAAAAATGATGTGGCCTGGACTTTTTTTATTCTCTAGTACACTGGCGATATTTTTGCCTTTTACTTTTTCGGATTGGCGGTGTGGTGTTAGAGACATCTGGTCCTTACCTTTTCTGGAAATATCCAAAGTCTCATCTTAACGACAAATCCAATGCTGAAATGTAGTTCTAAAACAAACAAACAAACAAACACTCCACTTAAATGCCACTTTGAAAAATTAGCTGATTGTGGTACCCCAATGCGAATGGTTACCAGTTTTCCTTAAAAGCCTGTTTTCCAACTGTGGGACAAAATAGGACATATGTCTTCCTCCTTGGACCTCACTTATTACAATCATAGAGATTTTTATGATATTCGCTAATTTAACATTCCTTTAGAAAGTGGTTTATTTTTACAGTAAGACTGGATTCAATTTGATATCTACCTTTGTTTTTAAATTTCATTATGCTGTATAGTTTCCCGGCTGAACAATCTGTTTTTAAATGAAGAGTGTGTTTATACAAGACCTTGCAATACAGCTAGGATTCGAGAAAATAACCCTTTCTGAAAGGAAAGGCAGTTTAACAAGGTAAGTGAGACTTTTAAAAGGTGTGTGTGGGGGGGTGTACAGGCATGTACACTTGCTGGTGAGTCTGATATAAATGTAGTAAGTACTGTTGGGAAGAAGGGGTGACCAAGAAGGTGATAGGAATATAAGAATTATGAAGAAAAACAATAGGACATGCTTCTAACATAGAATTTAGATTTACATAAAAGTTATATGTGTATATGCATGTGTATGTGACAGGAAAGCAAGGTCAGTTTCGATATGCTTAATGAACCCTTCAACTAGTGTTCTTGGAAAACTCTTGTCCCAGGTTTAAAACCTAACAACTTTGAATTAGAAAATTAATTCTTCCTCCTCCTTTCCGGTGTTGTGGTATTGAACTCAACTCTTCGTGCATGCTAAGGATATATGCTGTACCACTGACCTACCTTTGAATTATATCCCATTCCCTCAACTATATCATTTTGAAGATGGAAATGAGTTTAGAATTATTGAGTTGTAACCTAGTGTCTTAGTTAGGGTTTCTATTCCTGCACAAACACCATGACCAAGAAGCAAGTTGGGGAGGAAAGGGTTTATTCGGCTTACACTTCCATACTGCTGTTCATCACCAAAGGAAGTCAGGACTGGAACTCAAGCAGGAGCTGATGCAGAAGCCATGGAGGGATGTTCTTTACTGGCTTGCTTCCCTTGGCTTGCTCAGCCTGCTCTCTTATAGAACCCAAGACTGCCAGCCCAGAGATGGTCCCACCCACAAGGGGCCCTTGATCACTAATTGAGAAAATGCCTCACAGCTAGATCTCATGGAGGCATTTCCCCAACTGAAACTCCTTTTTCTGTGATAATTCCAGCTGTGTCAAGTTGACACAAACCTAGCCAGTACACCTAGGAAACAATTTGGTAAACTGAGGTAGAGACGGATGTTTATGTTATCTAGAGATTTGTGTAAGCATATACATATATATGCTTATATATAATATGTGTAATATATAATTTAATATATAGTGTTTATATATAACATAATATTGTATGCTATACAATGTGTAATATTGTATAATATAGTTATAATATTATATAATAAACATAACAATATAATTTATAACATATAGTTATATATAATATATACACATATAATCAATGTGATCCATTTAAAGGATATTATAAATTCAAAGAAGACATTAAAGATGGAAAGTAGACAATCTGAAGTGTTGTTTTTCAGAGCTACATTTAGAGTTTGAGGTAGCCAGAAGAAAAGAAATCTAGTGTCTTTGCGCAGAGTCAGTTCAGACATCTGGCAAATTGAAAGTCGAATAGTAATTAAAGGGCCATTTATTAGGAACAAGCCAAAGATGTCAGAAATCACAGAAAAGAGAAGAGACGGAGAGGAGAACTGATTCTGGAGAGTCAAAGCGGCACAGTGAACTAAAAGAACAATACAAGGGCGGGGCAGCCTGGGCAGCATGGTGTTCTGCTTCTCTGTAAGTCAAAGAGGAAGAGCCCTGAGTCCATAGGGACCCAACAGAAGCCGTAAGGCAGGAGGTGAGTGCAGAACCAGGAGAGCTGGAGGGCGGGCTGCTTTCTCCTGGGGAGGCCCCTTGTATTTAAAGGATCCCAATATTGTCATTGGTTATTCACATAATATTGTATGTTAACATTATATGTTATTTTACACAGCATTTGAAAACCTTTGGGCTATCTGATGATTATGGCATCAAGAAATATCTGGTGTGTGAGAAGGAACTTTCTCTTTGATTTAAGAGGCTGGATACTCCAATATTCAGCAGACATTTTCCCCAAGTCGATTTCATTCAGGCCATTTAGTGTGGAATGTGACAATAAGGACAAGGAGTCTTTGGAGAAGGAGGACCTGCTGAACAACCTAGTCACCATGGGCGTCGATATCGACATGGCAAGGAGGCGACAGCCTGGAGTTTTTAACAGGGCCATTACAAATGAGCAGGGGCTGAAGATCTTCCTTCTGTCCAAAGGAGCTAGTGACAAAGTGATTGGTAGCATCATATCAAGATATCCACGAGCCATAACACGCACTCCTGAAAGTCTTTCAAAACGATGGGATTTGTGGAGAAAGATTATGGCATCAGACCTTGAAATTGTAAATATTTTGGAGCGTTCTCCTGAATCCTTTTTTCGCTCTAATAACAACCTAAATTTAGAGAATAATATAAAGTTCCTCTGCTCTGTTGGACTGACTCATAAATGCCTCTGCCGACTGTTGACCAATGCTCCCAGAACCTTCTCCAACAGTCTGAATTTGAATAAGCAAATGGTTGAATTTTTGCAGGAGACTGGTATGTCCTTAGGTCACAAAGATCCCAAAGATTTTGTCAGGAAGATAATTTCTAAAAATCCTTCCGTCTTAATTCAGAGCACCAAACGTGTGAAAACTAACATTGAATTTCTACAGTCAACTTTCAACTTAAACAAAGAGGACCTCCTGCTTCTCATATGTGGCCCAGGAGCTAGAATCTTAGACCTTTCCAATGACTGTACCAAGAAAAACTACACAAACATAAGAGAGAAGCTGCTATCTCTTGGATGCATTGAGGAGGAGGTACAGAGGTTTGTCCTAAGCTATCCGAATATGATCTTCTTGTCAGAGAAAAAGTTTAATGATAAAATAGACTGCCTTATAGAAGAAAAAATCAGTGCTTCACAAATAATTGAAAATCCGAGTGTGTTAGACTCAAGCATAAATACTTTAAAAACTCGCATCCGAGAGTTGTCCCACGCTGGGTATGACTTGAGCACATCCAGCATTGCTCTGCTGTCCTGGAGTCAGAGAAGATATGAAGCTAAACTGAAGAGATTAGGCGGATAGGACAGTGCAGGAGGAGTCGCAGAGAGTCAGACAGGTGTGGCACTGGTTCCAGTTTGGAATTTTCAAATAGGAGAGATTTTTTTTTTAATAATTTTTTTATTTAAAATTTTTTAAATAAAAATTTTAAAATATTTGAGATTACATTTATTTGTGTATGTATTTTGTAAGTGTGTGTGTCTGTGTGTATGTGTGCATGTGCTTATGTGTGTGCATGCCAAGACACATGTGGAGGTTGAAGAGAGCTTTTAAGAGTTGAATCTCTTTCTAAAGGCAAGTCTGGTTGATGGTTCAAACTGAAGGTACATTCTATATATGCCAGAGGATGTCACTAGGTTTTATCTATAGGATCTGTCAGCCTCAACCTGAAAGAAAAGAAGTCAATGCTTTTCTTTAGTATACAACTTTCTTTAGTTTAGTAGCTACTTGTTGCTTTTTTTTTTTTTAGATATTTTCTTAATTTACATTTCAACTGCTATCCCGAAAATCCCCTCTACCTCCCCCCTCCCTGCTCCCCTGCCCACCCACTCCCACTTCTTGGACCTGGCATTCCCCTGTATTGGGGCATATAAAGTTTGCAGTACCAAGGGGCCTCTCCTCCCAATGATGGCCGAGTAGGCCATCTTCTGCTACATATGAGGGTAGAGACACGAGTTCTGGGGGTTCTGATTAGTTCATATTGTTGTTCCTCTTCTAGGATTGCAGACCCCTTCAGCCACTGAGCCATTTCCCCAGCCAGTATGTAGGATTTTAAAATGTGTTTTCTTGGTATCTGTCAAGAATGGTGAAAGGGCTGAGATTTGTAGCATAATAAAGTAGCCTGCCAAAGATGTTGGCAGGAAATATGAGGACCCTGGGTCAGAAACTGAGAACTGTGAATAATAATTGTTTATTATTCACAATGGTAATTATAGCTGGAGAATTAGGGTTTGTATTAGTTCCCTGAATCCTATGTCCTCCAGGGCAATGTGAACAGGCCCAGGTAATGTTTGTTCATAGAGGATAGTTCATTGCTTGGAGAACCCCTAAGCTTAGGGAAACCTGTACCTTTTGTAATGGCCAGTTAGCTTGCTTGTACTTTGACATTCCAGAGGGAGATACTATATCTTCTTATGCTGTTCTCTGAACTCTGGAAACGTAAAGAACAAATGATATTGATGTTTTATCTTGTAAGGTGTGCACAGACTTGAGATATACTATCCATAGCGAATAATTTTAACAATGGTGTTTCCACATCGACTTGGTATGTTTCTCTGTTGACAACTTTAACTAGTACAAACAGGTCTTAAATCCATTCATTCCATCTCACTCAAATTCATACATCTCCACAGAAACCAAAGAGGGAGAATGAAGCAATCTAGCTTTGTTCTCATCCACAGAATGAACTCACCAGACAAGCCCCGTACATCATGATTAGCTCTACCTTCAACATCAAGTAGCTTTCTTCTTCGATTTCTGTATTGTTGGAGTTCCCATTATCACACAACAGTAATTATTAACTCATAATAAGATTAACAGTTTATTTCTGTTTAAAATATCTTTCATTGTGTGTATACATTTTCATCCAAGTATGAGAAGACCAAGTTAGCAAGAGCCAGGCTGATTCCATGACAGGTTGCAAATTGGCAGTCTGAGAGACTAGGCCTAAGATTCTGTTTTCCGGAAATGAGAACCTGGATCCGGGAACCTGTGGTCAGTCAACTATAACCTTAGCCAGCCAATCTGAAGACACCTTGTCTTATGGCCTGAAGTAAGAATAGGTAGCTAGAATGAGTTAAAAAAAAAAAAAAAAAAAAAAAAAAAACATGAATTCCCCTAACTAGCAATAAAAGCTGGGCCTGCAACTCCACCAGAGCTCTCCTAAATGGGGAGTCCCCTGCATGCAGGAAATTCAGCTCACTCATGCTATTTCAGACCTTGCTCTTCAGCGATTCTTGGACCCTAACAGTATGTATTGTATGTGCTGATTTCTCTCTCGCTCCCCTTCCTCATCACTCCCCTCCTGTTAATCCACTTTGTTCACCTCGATGGTTTGCTTCTAGTTTCATGTCATCTATACATATATGATTTTATTTTTCTGTATAAAATCTCTGAGCTACAATTGGAGACTGGTTCAGTGCACTTAATATGATCACCTCCGGCTGTATCCCTTGTCTTGAAAATGACACGAAATTTGTCTTCTTTATGGCTGAAAAATGTTGATTGTGTGCCCATATGCATCCACTTTACTCAAGTCTCTGCTGTTGGACACATAGGTTGGTCCATAATACTTGGGATACTTGAGATTGGTGCTGCAGTACACATCACTGTGCAAGTATTGTTTGAAGAATTTTAGGTAACCACCTAGGAATGGTAATACCTAGGTCATGTGGTAGATTTTTAATGTTTTGGGGAACTTTCCTGCCAGTTCCCATAGTGGTCACACTGGTTTACCCTCCCACCTGAAGTAGAAGAGGTCCCCTGTGTCCATCTCCTCACCAGCCTTCAGTGTCACTTTAATTTATTTATTACTTTTGCTAATGATTGACACTCTGGCTAGAGTGAGATGGAACCTACAACCCTACAATTCATTCGTTTGTTTGTTTGTTCACTTGTTTGTTTTTGAGACAAGGTCTCATGTATCCTGGGCTGGACTTGAACGTTCTCTGTAGCCATAGGTGACCTTGACCTTCTTACCTTCTTGCCTCTAACCTCCCAAAATTTGGAAATATAGGCATGTGCCACAACACTTGAAAAAAAAAAAGAAATAATATATAAGACGCTGTACTTATTTTTAATTTTTTTCTAATAAATATTTTACATAGGATATATTTTCCCACATTTTTATTGATGATTTGTGAAGTTCATATCATGCATCCCAACCCCACTCATTTTCCAACCTCAGTCATATCTGCCCTCCACCCTTATAATCGCCCCCAAAAATAAAATAGAAAAATAAAGTCTCAGTGTGGAAGATGCCATGTGTCACGGTGTGTCACACAGTATACCCTTTTATCCAAACACCTTTACTTCTGAGTGTTCATTGCAATGAGACACTGATCTGGTTCAGGGCCTCTGGCTTCTGCTACACCATCAATACTGGATCCTCACCTAGACTCCTCTTGGACATCCTGCTGTTTCCTGGTGTCATGGAGATCCTGTAGCTTTGGTTCTGCAGGACTGGCTCCTTCAGGTGCTCTAGGAGTTCATAGATGGGGTAGGTATTGGAGTGAGCCATCTCAAATTCCTAGATCTAAGGGTTGGGTGGTAGCTGAGTTGGTCAACCCACCAGCTCTCCTGCACCTACCCCACTGGGGCCAGTTCTTTCACCCTGCCCAGGTGAGGGGCAGAACCAGCTTTTCTGGGCTCAGGCCATCAGGGCCAAAGATGCTATACTTCTTTTTTTTTTTTTTCATTTTTTTCTCTTTATTAGATATTTTCTTCATTTACATTTCACATGTTATCCAGAAATTTTCCCTTACCCTCCCCCATCCCCGCCCTGCTCCCCTACCCACCCCCTCCCACGTAATGGCCCTGGCGTTCCCCAGTACTGGGGCATGTAGAGTCTGTATGACCAAGGGACCTCTCCTCCCAATGATGGCCAACTAGGCCATCTTCTTCCATATATGCAGCTAGAGATATGAGCGCAGGGGGAACTAGTTAGTTCATGTTATTCTTCCACCTAGAGGGTTGTAGACTCCTTCCGCTCCTTGGGTACTTTCTCTAGCTCCTTCCTTGGGAGTCCTGTGTTCCAACTAATAGCTGACTGTGAGCATCCACTTCTGTGTTTACCAGGCACTGCTATAGCCTCCCACAAGACAGATATATCAGGTCCCTTTCAGATGCTATACTTCTTAATACCTCTTGTTCAGCATCAGCCATTAGCTTATGCAAAACCTCCTAATCTAGCTTCCTATCCTCTAATCTCGTCTAGGAGTAAAGAACAACCTGTTGGTCCAGGTCAACTTCCATGAGATCTATTCACCAGTTGTTGATATTATTTCCTAAGTATCCAGAATCCTAGGTGTCTCACCTGTACCTGTATCTTAAAAGTATTTTCCTTAGTTTTTCCTTTAATAGATTCAGGTTTGGGTATTATGTTAAGATCTTTTGTCCATTAGGAGTTGATTTTTGCACAGAGTGAGAAAAAGGGTCTTGTTTCATTTACACCCAGTACTTAGTACTGTTTGGTGAAGAGGCTATCTTTCTCTAGTATCTAATTTTGGGTTCTTTGTCAAGATCAGATGGCTGGACCAGGTGTAGTGGATCACAACTTTAATTCCAGCATTTGGTAAGCAGAAGCAGGTGGATCTCTGTGATTTCATGTCTGGCCTGATTTAAATTATGAGTTCCAGGTTAGCAAGGATTGCAATATAAGACCCTGTCAGTAGAAAAGATAATAAGAAAAAGAAAACTCAGATAACTGTAGCTGCAAGACAGTCTATCCTATCCTATCCTATCCTATCCTATCCTATCCTATCCTATCCTATCCTATCCTATCCTATCCTATCCTATCCTATCCTATCCTATCCTATCCTATCCTATCCTATCTTATTTGTGATGATTTGTATATGCTTGGGCCAGGGAGTGGCACTATTAGAGGATGCGACCCTGTTGGAGTAGGTGTGGCCTTGTTGGAGTAGGTGTGTCACTGTGGGTGTCAGCTTTGTCCTAGCTTCCTGGAAGTCAGTGTTCTGCTAGCAACCTTCAGATAAAGATGTAGAACTCTCAGCTCCTATTGTGCCATGCCTGCCTGGATGCTGCCATACTCTCACCTTGATGATACTGGACTGAACCTCTGAAGCTGTAAGCAGTCCCAATTAAATTTTGTCCTTTATAAGACTTGCTTTGGTCATGGTGTCTGTTCACAGCAATAAAACCCTAAGACACTATCCTATCCTATTCTATTGCATTGATCTGTTCATTTTATATGCTAATATCATGTTGTTTTTGTTACTATGCCTGTGAGTACAACTTGAACTCTGATGTGCTGGGACTTAACAGCAGTTTTGCTCAGGATTCAATTGACATGGCTATCTGGGACATTTTGTGTTTTCACATGAATTTTAAGAATCTTTTGTCCTATTAATGTAAAGACTGGCATGAGAACATTGATGGGGACTGTACTAAATTTTAGTTTGCTTTTACTAGTAAAACCATTTTTACAATATTAATTCTACTCTTCTATGAGCATGGTGTAAGCATTTATGGCCTCAGTTTCTTCAGTATTTTAAGTTTTTATTGGGGGGGTGTCTTCATTTCCTTGGTTAGGTTAATTTCATGGTATTTTTTGAAGGAGTTAATAATGGGATTCTTTCATTGTTTAACTTCCTAGCATGTTTGTGCTACACAAGAAGAGTGATTTTTACATACTACCTCTGTATTCTTCCACTTTGTTCTATCATATGTAGATGTTTTCTGGGAGAGTCTTAGGGTCTCTTCCATGTGGAGTCATATCATCTGTAAATACATTTTGATTTTCCCATTTGTTTCCTTTTAATTTTCTTATCTTCTTTTCTTCATCTACTTAAGACTTCTATTCTTTTTTCCATTTATTTATTTATTTATTTATTTATCCCAATCACTGCCCCTCTCCTAATACCTCCTCCTGGTCCTCTTATCACACAGCCCCCTCTCCTCTTCACCTCTAAGAATATGGATCACCACCTGGACTCCCCCTCACCCCCCCCCTCAGCACATCAAGTCTCTGCAGGGTTAGGTACATCCTCTACCACTGAGGCCAGACAAGTCAGCCCAGTTAAGTCAGCCCAGTTAGAAGATTGGATTTCACAGACAGGCAACAGCTTCAGGGACAGCCCCTGCTCCAGTCATCCAGGACCCACATGGAGACTGAGCAGCATGTCTACTAAGTGTGGGTGAATGGGAGTGGGTTCAGTCCAGCCTGTGTATTTTTTTGGTTGGTTGCTCAGTCTCTGGGAGCCCACAAGAGACCATGTTAGTTGACTGTTTGTCTTCTTGTAGAGTTCTTATCACCTTTAGGCTCTCAATCCTTGCCCCAACTCTTCTATAAGAGTCCCTAAGCTCAGTCCAATGTTTGGTCATGAGTATCTGCATCTGTTTCAGCTGGATGTAGCCTCTCAGAGAACAGTTATGCTAGGCTCCTATCTGTGAGCATAACAGAGTATCATCAATAGTGTCAGGTATTGGTGCTTGCCCATGGGATGCTTCTCAAGTTGGGTTGGTTGTTGATTGGCCATTTCCTCAGTCCCTGCTCCATCTTTGCCCCTGCTTTTCTTTTAAACTCAGGGTTAATTGTGCGTGAAAAGTTTTGTAGGTTGGTTGGTGTCCCCATCTCACCACTGGGGGTAGGTATTGCCTGGCTACAGGAGGTGGCCTCTTCAAGTTCCATGTCCCCACTGTTAGGCACCTCAGCTAAGGTCACCCACATTGACTGCTGGGAGCCTCCCCCATCCCAAGTCTCTGGAATGTCTTAGAGATGCCACCCCCACACCTGCCAGCTGCAGATTTCCATTCATTCTCCTGGCCCTCTGGCCCTCTCTCCTGTCCTCCACACCTGATCCTGACCACTATTCTCCTTCCCATCCCATCTCCCATCCAGTTCCATCCCTCCATCTGCCTCTTATGACTATATTATGCCTCTGTCTAAGTGAGGATCCAAGCATCCTCCCCTGTGCCTTACTTTTTATTTAGGCTCTTTGGGTCTGTACAGTGCATCATGAGTATGCTACACTTTCTGGCTAATATTCACTTATAAATGAGTACATATCATGCATGTCCTCTAGGGACTGGATTATCTCACTCAGGATGAGATTTTCTAGTCCCATCCATTCGCCTGAAAAATTCTCAATGTATTTCTTTTTAATAGCTGAATAGTGTTTTGTTGTGTAAATGAACCACGTTTTTTATATCCATTCTTCAGTTGAGGGACATCTGGGTTATTTCCAGTTTCTAGCTATTATGAATAAAGCTGCTATGAGCATGGTGGGGCACATGTCCTTGTGGAATGGTGGAACATCTTTTGAGGATATGCCCAGGAACAATATAGCTGAGTCTTCAGATAGAACTACTTCCAATTTTCTAAGAAACCACCAGATTGATTGGTTGTACAGGTTTGCATTCCCTCCAGCAATGGAGGAGTATTCCTCTTGCTACGTATCCTTGCCAGCATGTGCTCTCAGGTGGCGCATGCCTTTAATCCCAGCACTCGGGAGGCAGAGGCAGGCGGATTTCTGAGTTCGAGGTCAGCCTGGTCTACAAAGTGAGTTCCAGAACTCTCTTAGCCATTCTGACTGGTCTAAGATGGAACCTCAGAGTTGTTTTGATTTGCATTTCCCTGACTAAGGATGTTGAACATTCCTTTAAGTGCTTCTTGTCCTTTGAGAATCCTCAATTGAGAATTCCTCTGTTTAGCTCTGTACCCCATTTTTAAATTAAGTTATTTGGCTTGTTGGTGTTTAATTTCCTGAGTTCTTTATATATTTTGGATATTAGCTTTCTGTCAGATGTAGGGTTAGTAAAGATGTTTTCCCAATCTGTGGGCTGCAGTTTTGTCCTATTGACAGTGTCCTTTGCCTTACAGAAGCTTTGTAGTTTCAAAAGGTCCCCATTATCAATTGTTGATCTTACAGCCTAAGTCATTGGTGTTCTGTTCAGGAAACTGTCTTCTGTACCAATGAGTTCAAGGCTATATACATTATTACATTTATACTTATATTACATTTAGTGTATCTGGTATTGTGTTGAGGTCTTTAATCAACTTGGACTTGAATTTGTGCAGGGTGATAGATATGAATCTATTTGCATTCTTCTATATGCAGATAGATGCAGTTAAAACAGCACCATTTGTTGAAGATGCTTTCTTTTTTTCCATTGTATGGTTTTGGCTTCTTTGTCAAAAACCAAGTGTTTATAGATATGTGGGTTCCTTTCTGAGTCTTTGATTTAATTCTGTTGATCAACCTGTCTGTTTCTATGCTACTGCCATGAAGGTTTGTTTGTTTGTTTGTTTGTTTTTACCACTGTTGCTTTGTAGTACAGTGACCTGGACCTGCAGGGATAATCAGCGGGGACCCGGGCAGGAGAGAGAGAGAGAGAGAAACTCAAATCATACTGATCAAGCTCTGAAAACTTTATTCAGGAATGGCAATATAAGCATAAGCAAGAAGAGGCTCCAAGGGATGGGAGAAGAGCCCAGGGGCTCTCTGAAGGTCAGGTGGCAATCTTCAGCTCCTGGGACAAACGGCCACAGTGTCCTGTTTTCCCATAAACATTCTTACTGTTATGACCACAAATGTTCTCTCAGGATTGTTTATGTAAACTAGAAAATATCCACAAGGCCATAGCTAAGGCCATGGCTCCCGGCAGTACAGCTTGAGATCAAGGATGGCGATACCTCCAGAAGTTCTTTTATTGTTTAGAATTGTTTTAGCTATCCTGAGTTTCTTGTTTTTCTATATGAAATTGAGATGTTTTTTGCTTGGGAATTGTATTGTATCTATAGATGGCTTTAGTAAGATGGCCATTTTTAATAACTTAATCCTACAGATTCATGAGCATGGGAGATCTTCCCATGTTTTGATATCTTCTTCTATTTATTTCTTCAAAGACTTGAAGTTCTTGTCATACAGATCTTTCACTTGCTTGGTTATAGTTATACCAAGATATTTTATATTATTTGTGGCTATTGTGAAGGGTGTCATTTACCTAATTTCTTTCTCAGCCCATTTATTGTTCATATAAAGGAGGGCTCATCATTTCTTTGAGCAAATTTTGTATCCAACCACTTTGCTGAAGGTGTTTATCAGTTATAGTTCTCTGGTAGAATTTAGGTGGTTACTTACACATACTATCATATCTTTGCATAGCGATACTTTGACTTCTTCCTTTCCAATTTGTATCTGCTTGATCACCATTTGTTGTATTATTGCTGTAGCTAGAGCTTAAAGTACTATATTGAATAGATAGGGAGAGAATGGGGAGCCTTGTCTTGTCTCTGATTTTAGTGTAATTACTTTAAGTTCCTCTCCATTTAATTTGATGTTGGCTATTGGCTTGCTGTGTATTGCTTATATTATGTTTAAGTATGTGCCTTGTAACCCTAATTTCTCCAAGACTTTTAACATGAAGTGGTGTTGAATTTTGTCAAAGGCTTTTTTAGCATTGAGTAAGATGGTCATATCATTTTTCTTTGATTTTGTTTAATTAGCATTTGTGTTTATAGATTTTTATATATTGGACCATCCCTGCATTCCTGGGATGAAGCTTACTTGATTATATTGAATGATGTGTTTGGTGTGTTCTTAGATTCTATTTGAAAGTATTTCTGAGTCAATGTTCTTAAGAGAAATTGGTCTGAAATTCCCTTTATTTGTTGAGTCTTTGTGTGGTTTAGGTATCAGGGCGAATGTGGCCTTATACAATGAGTTTGGCAGTGTTCCTTCTGTTTCTACTTTGTGAAATAGTTTGAGGAGTTTTGGTATTAGCTCTTCTTTGAAAGTCTGGTAGAAATCTGTACTAAAACCATCTGGCCATGGACTTTTGGGGGGTAGAGAGTTGTGAGATCATAATGACTACTTCGATTTCCTTAAGGGTTATAGGACTGTTTACATCATCTTGGCTTAACTTTGGTAAATGATATGTGTCTAGAAAATCATACATTTCACTTAGATATTCCAATGCTGTGGAGTACAGTGTTTTGAAGTAAGATCTATTTTTTTTTAAATTTATTCAATTTCTGTTGCTATGTCTCCCTTTACATTTCTGATTTGTTAGTTTGGATACTCTCTCTCTGCCTTTTAGTTATTTTGACTAAGGGTTTGTCTATCTTGTTGATTTTCTCAAAGGACCAACTTTTGCTTTTGTCCAATCTTTTTGTTGTTGTTGTTGTTGTTGTTGTTGTTGTCCAGTCTTTATATTGTTCTCTTTGTTTCTAATTGACTTCAGCCCTGAGTTTGACTATTTCCTGCTGACTCCTCTTGAGTGTTTGCTTCTTTTTGTTCTAGAGCTTTCAGGTGTGCTGTTAAGCTGCTAGTGTATGCTCTCTCCAGTTTCTTTTTGGAGGCAGTCAGAGCTATGAGTTTTCCTCTTAACACTTCTTTTATTGTGTCCCACAAGTTTGGGTATGTTGTGTTTTTGTTTTCATTGAATTCTAGGAAGTCTTTAATTTCTTTCTTTCTTTTTTCCCTGATCCAGTGATCATTGAGTAGAGAGTTGTTCCGTTTCCATGAGTATGTAGGCTTTCTGTTGTTTGTGTTGTTGTTGAAGTCCAGGTTTAATCCATGGTGATATGATAAGATGCAAGTGGTTATTTCAATCTTCTTGTATCTGTTGGGTCTTGCCTTGTGACAGATTATATGGCCAGTTCTGGAAAAGGTTCCATAAGGTACTGAGTAGAAGGTATATTCTTTTGTGTTTGGGTGAAATTTTCTGTAGATATCTATTAGATCCATTTGGTTTACAATATTTGTTAGTTTAAGTTTTATTATTCCTCTGTTTTGTTTCTGTTTCCATGACCAGTCTATTGGTGAGAGTGGGATGTTGAAGTCCCACACTACTATTGTCTGGGGTTCAATTGTGATTTAAGCTTTAGTAATGTTCCTTTTATGAATGCAGGTGCCCTTGCATTTGGAGCATAGATATCCAGAATTGAGATGTCCTCTTGGTAAATTTTTCCTTTGATGAGTATAAAGTCTTCTTCCATCTCTTTGCTTACTTTTGGTTGGAAGTCTATTTTATTAGATATTAGAATAGCTGCTTTAGCTTGTTTCTTGAGTCCTTTTGCCTGGAAAACATTTTTTCTAGATTTTTTTTCTGAGATAGTATCTTTGTTGCTCAGGTGTGTTTCATGTATGCAGCAGAAAGATGGACCCTGTTTGTGCATCCATTCCATTAGCCTGTGTATTTTTTTTAAGATTTATTTTATTTATTATATGTAAGTACACTGTAGCTGTTGTCTTCAGACACTCCAGAAGAGGGAGCCAGATCTTGTTACGGATGGTTGTGAGCCACCATGTGGATGCTGGGATTTGAACTTATCACCTTCAGAAGAGCAGTCGGGTGCTCTTACCCGCTGAGCCATCTCACCAGCCCCCAGCCTGTGTATTTTTATTGGGGAATTGAGTCCATTGATTTTGAGAGATATTAATGACCAATGATTATTAATTCCTGCTATTTCAATGTTGGTGGCTACCTTAGTTAAGGTTTCTATTGTTGCAAAATGACACCATGGTGCCAAGGCAACTATTACAAGGGACAATATTTAATTGGGGTTAGCTTACAGTTAAGAGGTTCAGTCATTGACATCATGGCAGGAAGCATAGCAGTATCTAGGCAGCCACAGTGCTGTACAAGGAGCTGAGAGGTCTGCATCTTGATCTGACTGCAACCAGGAGAAAAACTGGCCCTTCCACACTGGATGGAGCTTCAAAGACCGCCCCCCCCCCCTGCCAAGACATGCTTCCTCCAAGGAAGCCACACCTCCTAACAGTACCAGTCCCTATTGGCCAAGCATACTCAAACCATGACAGTACAATGGTGGTGGTTCTCTCTTTCTCTCTCTCTCTCTCTCTCTCTCTCTCTCTCTCTCTCTCTGTGGTTGTGTTTCTCTTCTTTTGATTTTACTGTGAGATGATTAATTTCTTGGATGCAGTAACACTTCTTAATTATAAAGTTTTCCTTCTAGTATTCTCTTTAGGGCTGTATTAGTGGGAAAAGATTTAAATTTGGTTTTGTCATGGAATATCTTGGTTTGTCCATCTATGGTGATTGAACATTTTGCTGGATATAGTAGTATGGACTGGCATTTGTAGTCTCTTAAGGTCTACAAGACATCTTTCCAGGACCTTTTAGAGTTTCTGTTTGAGAAGTCTAGTATTATTCTGATACGTCTATTTTTATGTTACTTGGCCTTTTTCCTTTTCAGCTTTTAATCTTCATACTTTGTTCTGTGGATTTAGTGTGTTGATTATTATGTGGCAGGAAGATTTTCTTTTCTGGTCCAATCTATTTAGGTTTCTCTAAGCTTCTTGTGTGTTTATAGCCATCTCCTTTTTTAGGTTAGGGAAGTTTTCTTCTATGATTTTGTTGAAGATACTTTCTGGGCTTTTGAACTGGGAATCTTCTCCCTCTTCTATTCCTTTTATTCTTAGGTTTGGTCTTTTTATAGTGTACCAAATTTCCTGGATGTTTTTCGTTAAAAATTTTTTTAGATTTGTCATATTCTTTGACAGATGTATCAATTTCATTGATTTTTATCTTTTACATCTGAGATTCTCTCTTCCTTCTCTTGTATTCTGTTGGTGATACTTGTGTTTGTAGTTCCTGTTCTCCTTCCTAGGTTTTCCATCTCCAGGGTTTCCTCTGCTTGTGTTTTCTTTGTTGCTTCTATTTCTATCTTCAGGTTTTGAACAGTTTTATTCATTTCCTTCACCTGTTTGATTGTATTGTCCTGTATTTCTTTAAGGGATTTATTTCCCATTTAAAGTCCTGTGGCCTTCCCCTTGAAGATTCTGATGCAGGATGAAAAAGTGGTTGGGAAGCCATTGGGCTGAGACAGCTCCAAGCACCGTGTG